>JAZHYW010028442.1:0-31643 GCA_037355805.1 Ixodes ricinus | reverse complement strand
GGCAGCGGCACCCAGCGAGGTGGCTGTCAAATGGGCGCAGCGTCGCCGGTCATGAAGCAGTGTGTGGTCAGATTTTGTTTTGCCTAAATCGGTGACGCTCACGTGGGCATAGATGAACTCAGCGCGTGAAGCCCATCAGGTCATGCAGAATGCCAACTCACCTCGTATGTCCTCCTTGGCATCCCTTGATGACAGATATGGCACTGGACGTATGTCTCAAGACAATGCGCTTTGTGGTCCCGAAGGTCCTTCATCGGCAACATCGTGTCGCATGCTTTGCATTTGGTGCTCGGTGTTTTGGGACACTCCACCCAGTGTTGCTGGGAAAATAATGAGAAATAAAGTATATCTGACAATGCCGAGTCTATACTTTCTTCCTGTGCTACAATGGCTCTTTAATGAGGGTATCGTGCTAGCCAGCTGAGTTTCCAAAACAGCTTAAAGAGAACCTGCAGCACTTTAAGAAATGCGTGTGTGGGATGGAGTTCTACGTCTTTTTGTCCCGATAATTTAAATATCGCACAAATTTTGCACAAAAAAAAGAAACGCAAGGCATACGGTGAGCTTCTTTGGTGCCGTTTATCTTTCCAAAGCGTTGTGACGTCGTTCTCGACTTCCCGAGTCAGTTTAATGGCGAGCAAAGATCATCTAAGCCTGGTAAGGACGTCACTTTTAGAGTTTTCCCCTCTCCTGCTCTCATGTGCGCGACGAGCCGCAGTGGGTGGGGCTACGTTAACATTTAAATTGGCGATTACGACACTCCTAAAATTAAGAAAAAACGGAAACTTAATACGATATTTAGGGTACCTACATTCCAAATTTTAGTTTTATTTTTGGAATTCAATGGCCTCTTTAGCTTCGCTTTAAGAGTAAACGAACGTGGACCTTGTTCGGGAAATGAATGCATACCTCCATATTATTCAGAGGGCAGTATTTGGTGCATCCCTGCTTTTTGTTCGGGCAAAACACGGTCAGTTCTTGCGTTGAGAGGACTAGCTCAGTTGCTTCGGTTAGCTGTTGAAAGAACAAAAGGAGAAGGGTTAAATACTACGCAAAACAATCCGCCCTGTTTTCGTCACTTTTTCATTCGATAGCTGGGTTCTCAGAACTGGAGTTAGCACATTTTTGTGCCGCGATTGCTTCACGCATGATAGCAATGTATGCAACTGCCCACGTACTGCGGATAGCAGATTCGTATCCGTCTTTTTGTGAGCAGATCACGCTAATGTGTTTCGAACGTTTTCTACAGGTGTGTTTAGCGTCTAATTCGGCCCGTCAGCTATAGGCAGTATTTCAAATACAATTTGTTGAAATATGTATTTGAAATACTTTTGAATATTTCGTTTAATTATATAGTAGCTAATGCATTTGTAAATTTTATATAAATGCTGAACATTGAGCATCTTATGTACTGCAAATATATAGTTTTGGCCACTGTTCTTCGAATCAAATGTGGTATTACATACACTCTTCGCGATGACAGTTATATACAAATGGCGTGAAACTTGCTGCGCTTTGTTCATAATAAATATGAACGAAAATGAAGCAGAAGGTAGGTACAATTCACTTTTTGGTTGACCGATTTATTATTTTAGTCGTCGCATTAAGGACATGCTCTTAGGGAAGGTTTATTCAAATGAGCCTTTCGGATTAAGCCTCGCACTGAATACATTGTTAGTCCTGACGTTGTACCTACCTATCTTATGACAAAGAAAGTTTAATGTTAGAGCTTCAAATTTCTTTTAAAGGATTCATGGCGCGCATATATATATATATAGACTACCCTTTATTTTGGCTCGCTATTTTTTTTTTAAACCTGGGGTAACATATAAGTCTAAGATGTCAGACTAAGGGAAAGAAATATATTTGTAAAAACATTCGAAGATAACCAATTACTCTCGATGTATTTGTATCGTGGATATAAATACTTTTCTAAAACAAATGTAATTGGTCTTGACACTTAATGCATATCTGTCGAAGTATTTTGTGTTTGTATTTTCATTCATTTTTGAAGTATTTTGCCCGTCTGTGCCGCCCGTGCATCGAAGCTGGTTCCAAGGTGGAAACAAAGTGACGCCCCAAAAGCGGAGTAATTTGCTGTTGGATGTCGCAATCCTGGCGTTTGGTGCTATAGAAGTCCCGATCAAAAAAAGAGTGAAGGCAAACGCGAGTGTCGCTGTCGTCATGCTGTCCCAACTCCCAGATGCCTAAGCATGCGTAGACTGCCAAGCTTCCGAGCAACCCTCAGCATTCCAGGCGTCTCCTACATCCACTACCGCTGCTGTGATACCGCCAGGGGCGCGGCAGGCGACAGCATTTTACTTTTATGACGCCCCCAAGCAACAATCGAGGGACCACTTCTTTTCTTTTCTTGACGTGGTGAACACATTGGACAGGTTCTAAGCACCAAAACTACATTGGAAACTTACGTCCGATAGTTGAACATCTCTATTCTCGTGCTTGCAGAAGATGCGCTCCCTTTGACTGTTGGCGTCGACGCAGACTCTGCAGAAGAAGTGACCGCGTTCATCCTTGTACATCTCCGCGGACAACATTCCGCATGGGGCGCACATGTTCCAGTGCGGTAGTTCGTCAGAAAACTCGATCCTGATTGGACCATCGGGAAAGTCCCGGTACTCCACTTCTCTCGGCATGGCTTCCTTTGTTGTTCTTGGGAGCCTAGAGAAAAATGTACATTGTATATTAAATTCTTGGTCCATTGGCCTTGATCTGCATAGCAGCTTTCAAGAAATACGTTGAGATGCAGTACGCTTGCCGCGCCATGCCAACACATCCAGGGGAGGAAGGAAGCAGCATCACCCGACCAAGCTTGCAGTGGAAGTATCTAAAGAATTCTCCTACACAGCCAACATTGTTGTTTCTTAAGGTTTGGGCGCCTAACTTCGCAAGATAGAGGGCGCTGGACGCTTGCTGTCCTATGCGGAGCGCAAGGTCGTCTGCTTTCTGCACAGGGGTGGCGATAATGTCAGAAGGCCGAGCTCTTATTGGCCGATTGAAAAAAAAATAGTGGGTAGACCTCAAGGCATCTAGCATTGATGTCTACACTATCCTTCCAATCGGAGCCGATCAGAGCTCGGCGTTGTTCTGACGTCACCGCAACTCTTGAGCAAGAAGCAGACGGCTTGCTCTGCGCATTCCAGACGTTAAAAAAATGTAAGTTGCGGCTTACCAGTTCTTTAACACATCTTTGTTCTCGAGTGATATCCGCCACAAAAACCTCCCAAATGAACTCTTTAGATATAATCAAAACCACAGGATATGTGCTAACATGTTTAAAAATCGGGAAACTTGGTTACCGCTTGTCCCGAGGGCACTAATTTAATTAAGTTGAATGATAACGGGAAGTGCAGAGTCGGAGACAAAATGTTCGGAACAACGGGAGCGGTGACTCTTGGTTCATGTCGTGTTGTGCGCAAGCACCATGACGATGCATTCTTGGCTAACGTCACTGAACTTTCGCGCCAGCCTGTTCATCGCTGTATATAGTCATTGCCAGTCTAGGTAGTGCTTCGGAGTTGTTGCATTGAGGCTGTAAGCGACGCGCCTCGCAAATAAAGGGCCCTGCAAACGAAATCTGCATCCCAGGCTTCTGCTACAACGACAGCCGATTCCCTGGCCTGCAGCAGCCGCGCTCCGATAATCGGTAACAAGCCGCGTGGCGTCACTTGGAAAGCAGCCCAGCTACAACAGGCCGCCCCGCTGAATCGGCGGAGGGAGGGTACGCAAATCTCGCCAGCTTTTACGCCGGCGCGGGACTGCTAACGACGCGGGGCGAAGCGTCAAGTTACCGAGAATCGAAGCGCGGCTGCCCGTAAGCGAGAGAATCTGCATCCCTGCAAGCGCGGAAAGACGCGCTTGTGCCAAGCGCAGGTCCCGACAGCAGGTGCCGCGCCATCAGGAGGCGTAGCAAGGCATATCGGCCGCCAGTCCCGCGCTCGTCGCACCCATCAACGCCCGTCAGTGGAGGCTCTCCCGTCTAGAAGGGGAAGTACAGATGCATAAAGTCGGATGCATCTGCTCATGTTCTCAAGCTAGGTTCCTTTTTTTTTTTGTCATGCTGTTTGGTTTAATACTGTCTTCATGTAGACTTGAGCCACTTTCTTGAGCCGTTGGAAAGTGAAAATGTCGGAACATTTCTCCCTCATTTATTTGGTCGTGTTTAAAGCAGAATTCATTTCTCAGTTGAAATAAATGTTATTTGTGGTCAGGGTGGAAAATAATCAAGATATGTTTTAATTAAATAAATCATACCTTTTATTTGAATCAAGCTTTCGTGAATGAAATCTTTTCAGCTCGATATTAGTTACGTTTTTATCACAAGATATTTGTTCCTTTTTTTATTGCTTGCTTGATACAAATATTTGCTCCTTGATTACTCTTTACTTCAAATGCAAAATAAATACCCATGAGAAGCATACTGATAGGCAAACGGTAAATAAAAAACGTTTTCAGTCTTGTTTTTAGGCGAAGTGTTTGATTTAATTCATTATAGCGAAATCGGTGAGACCTTAATCCTTATAGCAAAGTTGGTGCGATTTAAATAATGATTTAAGTCAATATTTAAATTACCTTGATTTGAATAAGCCACCCTGCGGTACAATTATATAAGATCATATAATGTAAAGCATTGTTGTTTTCTTGCTATGGCAAAACAAGGAAGGTCGTGTTTTCATTGGGAGTTGCGGATACAGATCAGTGGAATAACAAGAATTTAAGAACACTAACGTTAAGAAACTTCAGTATATATGAACAGTGTGCAGGTAAGAAAACCAGACATAGCTTGATTTTCTGTCCCCCACTTGCAAGCCAGTTTGCCAGTAAAGAAGTTGACACTAAAATAATTTTGGCGGATCAGTCGTTTTTATTTATCGGGCAGAAGTAAACTCGAGAGAAACACCAACCGTGTTTCTCTCGCCGCAATAATAAACTACACATCACCGAACCCTCAATCTACATCGGAATGGAAAGCTAGCCATTAGTATCCGATTTCATAACTGGGCGTACGAGCTTTAAAAATGAATGGGCGTGAATACGCGCCTGCTTCTAGGAGCGGGATCATTTTTTCATTGAAAATTTCCGGACATTGCTCATAACTCATATAACGCTCAGTTCTGAATCTTGCACCTTATGCAAATCTCTGTAACTACATTCGAGTGGGGACTGAGCTGGCTGAGCATTCACCTATAGTTTATATTTGCTGTAGCGGCAGAAGCGTGTAGTGTTTCTTCAAGCTTGCCACTTGTGTCGTGTTGAGCACAAAGAAACACATCGCACCTGTATGGCACCTCCCAAGCATTCGAAGCGCTCTTTCGTTCAGTCTGACAACTGCAGAGCAGATAAAAATGGGTGCTGTCGTAAAGATATGTAGATAGGGTCGCCAGCAAGTAGCCGACGCCCCACCTTGCCACCGCTATACTGTCTCGGGGAATCTACGCCAGCGCCACACAGCGGCAGCTCCTAGATGGCCTCAAGAAGGCCCCGCCGCATTGGCCACTACACACCTTCTAGCACGCTGTGCCAGCCGCCTGGTAGTGCGTCTTGAGAGGACCGACGTAGCGCGGATTAGTTTCAGTTTATCGCAACATGTGGAGCCAACTGCCGCGGCTTCGACGCATTGACAGATGCGGTGCCCACATGTCAAATGCCCCGTGATGGCACACTAAGATGACCTTTTATCAGTCAGACACTATAGTGTGAATTGTCGTAACCAATATTCAACCAAAGGTGGATCTAGCTCTTTTTTGTGTGTGTTTGTCGTCACCTATATGTGAAACACGCGTGCCGCGTTGTCAACTTCGCGATAAGCGCCGAATGTGATTGAAGACTGACGCAATATAGGCTCACATTTTATTTTCCGAATCTGCCGGCCAGTTGATAGTGGGCACTGCGTTACTACTCTCAAAGCGCATCAGAGGCGACGCGAGAGCTTCCGCTGACCACCGTTGAGTGACGCGTCAAGAGCCAGAGGCTGTTGCTCCGTCGCTGACGTCAATTTCGTTCGTAATTGTACATTGCGGACTACATTGGTAGGTTAGTGCGTACGGACGCAGCTACTACAACGGGACCGGGTGAAATACACGAACTATCAAAATGTTGCTATCTCAGTTTTATACTTGATTCGAATCCGCATTTTAACGGTAACAAAATATCTAGTCATCATTCACTTTCTGCAAGAGAATATCAGAATCTATATCAATTAACTAACCATTGAAACAATATATTTTATATTGACATAGCGCCGATGACAGAAGCCTTAAGGCTTCATCTCTCAAGTACCATCCAGACACTTTTTAAGGAACGAGTGACCTCAGGTTGCCACGTTTCACTCTAGCTGAGGCAAACACAAAATCAAACCAACTGTACTAGCGCGGACACTATTAGCTATAACTCGGCAAGTCGTGGTCTTTTCGTGCCTCCCCAGCGCCACATAGCGGGGTCACTCTGAAACACCGCGTCTACGCCGCCTGCCCTGTGCGGCGGAATTACTCCAGGTTGCGGTCACAGCCTCTCCTTGGCTGTGTTCCAAAATTTACTCGATCTTACTCCAAGGTAAGGGTTCTGTACCTTGGCACTCCAAAACCTACCCGCGTCTAGCGCTTTTCAATCCGTGTTGTCACGTGGCACGACACGCCGGAGTAACCCGGATCCACTTTGGGTAAGTTTTGGAATTGACCCCGTAAGTGACTACGTCACAGCATGGCGTCTGGGTCCAAACAAACCGTTGCTAGGGATGTTGCTATGGACTAATGCATGGAGACTGCACATGAGGCTTGATTTTTGCTTACAAGTAGAAGTAAATAATTTTTTGTAAGCAACCTAACTTCTTGGTATATAATTATGAAGATGTTTTTGTCGTCTCAGCGTCGTATTGCAACGATGAAAGCCATTTCTGAAGTATTATACTCCGCTTTGTTTTGGTAGCAGACGACACGATAGATTTGCTGGCCTCTGTTGCAACAGGCGTCTACAATGAATTGCGTTGGTAAACAAGCGACAAGAAGAAGTGCATCGCCATAACCGTAGAAGCCTCCGCAACGTGCGTTTTTTTCTGGGAAGAACCCAGCTTAGCTCAAAGGGGTAAAAATGCCGTAAAATCAAACCACATCATGCAGATCAGTTACGACGACGACCTAAAGTGCATTACAGGCATAGTGCAGCCCAGCATGAGAAACAAATCGTACGCCGTCGAGGTAAGTCGTTTGTTGTTATGATTATTATTGAGGTTTTCAGGTTATTAAATAATTGCATGTCTATCGCGATTTCGCAGTATTTTGATCCCCCCCCCCTCCTTTGTATACATCGAATTCCTTGGATGTGCTCTTTTGGTGAAGATCTCCATCAAACCCGCGGTGCGAGTACAATCCGTAATAAACTAATCTTATATTTTGTATCCAGTTCTTTGCGCTGCTTTGGGGTCTTGCAGATATCTGAATGAACTGCTGGAATCTTTCTTCACGTGATGGTTACAACCACGAAGCACCCTCGCATAGCGCGAGTCCGCAAACAAAATTTGGAATCTCAACCGATCGCCTGAAGTGCTTTTCTCAGGGGTGCATAGCGATCTTTTAGCAGACGATCATCTCGATCGACGCCCCGACTTTCGATCAACCATATTTTGCATCGCACCCCACTATGAATTCTTGTAAGTATCTGAAACTCGTTATATTTCAAACAAATGCGATGTCAGAATATCGTCTTTATTCACACGATTCAGACGCCGGCGCCGATTGGCCGGCGGGAATAGGAGCAGACGGCACACCTTAGCATTCGTCGTCTGCTGCAGGCATCTTGAGGACCGGAAGTTGCAGTCGTAAATATTTCAGAAACAAGCGTTGATTACCGGCACACTTCTCTCAAAATATATATGACATTCAAGCGTTCTATATATATGGGATTTTTAGAAGTTTAAATCCCACTCCTGATTTTTGAACGGTCGGGTTTTCGTAGCGAAACACCAGCCACATGTATGTGTCCATAACAACGACCTTGGCAACGGTTTGTTTGTACCCATGACGTCACACTTACGGAGTCAATACAACCCTTGTCACCGGCTAGGCACAAAGTAGACGCCGTCAACAGCACTTGCCGATGTTTGCTTCATAGGATTTTGTGGGTGCCTCTTTCGGCACGAAGATTCTCCTGACCCACGAAAACGAGTCAGCCAAACGTCCAACAAAGGGGACATACCGAGCTAAGCATAATCGTCGCCGATGATTTCATACATATCTCGGTAGATAAGTAATAGGACAGACGCCCCCCCCGTTCGTGACTTTTTCTTGTGCCAGAATTGCTGCGCTAATTATGCTTAGCCTGGCACTTCAACGTCGTTGGATGTTTGGCCGACTCGTTTCTGTGAGTCGGGGATGTTCCGTACCGAAAGAGGCACCCACAAAAGCCTGTGAAGCAAGCGTCGTCAAGTGCTGTGGCGGCGTCTACTTTGCGCCTAGCAGACGAGAACGAGAAAGTGTGATCGCATCCTGAAGGAGTAATTCCGCCGCACGGGGTAACCGGGGCACGACCTACTGTGATCGTGACCTGCCCAAAGAATGAATGTGCCAGAGCGCACCTTGTAGTACATGGCCTCGGCAGCAGCGTTCCGTCACATTATGACTTCGCGGCGCTGCATAAAGGCTTTCTTGTTTCCTAGGGTATCCGCATATCAATCGAAGGCACGCAAGGCGCGGCGGCCTTATCTGGTCCTGACCTTACTCTCCTCGTGGGCCTCGCGGGATCGCATCATTCGGTGGTCGCGTGAAATATTCTTCACTACAGGCACCGGCTGCCAGCAGAGTGGTTATTTATGGGTGAGTCCGAGAACGCTCCTTTTTTTCGACGATGGACCAAGACCTGTCGGGGCTAAAAAAACGCCTTCGCGCTTCCGCGCCTGAGAAACGCGCTCTTTCGATCCAAGCAAACATGAAAGCGATGCACCCTGCTGCGTGCTACTGCTACTGCAGCCTGCTAGCTGCCACGCTACGGTAGACAGTGTTCCCGAGAAACAGATATCACCAGCCGCGCGCCGTGCGGACCGTGCGTTAGACAGGCTGTGAAGCGTGTTGAGGTCGCAGAATAAGCCTCTACCGAACGCCCCCAGTGGCAACGTAACGCACTTCATCGGCGACAGCGTCTACCATAGGAAGCCATTCTGTCGAGCAGGTCATGATTACAGTGGGTCGTGAGCCGGGGTAGGTGCGGTGTTTCAGAGTGCCCCTGTTATGTGGCGTTGGGGGTATATGGAACGGCCATGGCCTCTGTGTATATAGCAGATTGTCCGCGAATGTACAAAGTGGAAATGAAAAAGAAAAACACTATAGTGTTATAAAATGTTTGTATTTGCAGTTGAAGTAATTACTGTAAACGACCCAATTCTTGCGAGGACCTAATTTTCGCGGATATGGCGATTCGCCAACAATTCGGGAAAAATAGATCCCGCGAACAATTCCTGTAAAATGTAAACACATTGGAATTTATATTGAGATCCCACCGGGTCGCGAAAATTAGAACCCACGAATTATTCCAAAACTTCAGCTTTGACCTGAATGGCGAAATATTGAGCCCACGAAAAATAAGTCGTTTACAGTATATATGTGTCTTTCCGTACTTTTAATGGAGACTTCCGAAATTAAAAGCATGGTCTAATAATCAATGTTGACATGATCCATTTTATATCGATTCGATGTTCAACTGTTCAATAACTAATCTAATGATAAATGTAGATGCACCTTTATATGCCATGGAGGCGTTTGTTGAACTCAACGTCCTGTCTTTATTTCTCGTATCTTAATCGTGACCAGAATAGAGAGCTAAACACGAACAGGCACCACATAAGAAAGACAAATGTATAATGTGGACAGAAAAAAAAACGAAATTATACAGAACTAGGCTTAGCTAAACGGTAGCAAATATGGATGCGTAAAACAGGTAATAAATTTTTAATGCGACAAAACTAAAGACACAGACGCCAGGTTATTGCCTTTTGCGACACTAACGTTTCGTTTGTGCCATCGTCTGGTTCAATGGCTGGGCATTTCCGTGAGACAGGATACTGTAAGAGCAGCTCGAGTCTGGTGCACGCCGAAAAGCGCCTATATTCCTGCAGTTCTCAAACTGCTCCATCGGAAGTGCGCTTAAAAAAGGCGACCATCATCTATCCTTTCGATACAATCTCCCCCCCCCCCCCCAACAAAAAAAACATACTCAAGTTTTCTGTTTTCTGGTGAAACGTCCGCCGTCAGATATAACAACAAGATGGGCGAGCCGCCCACTCCGCCTAGAAACACACACTTAGCAAGCATTCAAGCTCTCGTGCCTTTAAGTCTTACCGTAAGTGGAAGGAGCGATCAAATCCCAGCTGGTTCAAGCGTTCCGAAATGCAGGCATGCGAACTTTCGAAACTGCCGACCGCGGGTTCCTCAAAACCTTCACGCAAGACTCGAAGAAACGTATTTCGTCGTTTTCGAGGAAGAACGAACGGCGTTCGGTGCGAGCACGCTGATAAGAAGACGGCGGCGGGACTGACTACGTCGCGATAGTCGCCAAGCAACCAGGCGAGAGTTGGCAGACGCGTGTGAGCTTCGGCGCGTTTGCCGCTTGGGGCGGGTCGGGGGAGAGTCCACTAAAGATGACGTCATGAGGAAGCCTTGTCGTAAAGGAAGCAATGGCTTCGCACACTGCCGCTACACGTAGAAAAAAAATTTGAAGGTGAGGGTGACGTTGCATGAGGGCTGGGGCAGACCTAAAAAGGACGACTAGCTGTTCTCCGCTTCTTATATATCCCAGAAAAAAAAAATTTAATCTTCCATCAATCACACTGCACTCTGGCTTCCGACGGGAAACCTTCCCGGCTTCTAAAAAGTGCAACCACTACACTTTTTTTTACAAAATCGACCAGGCATTTATATCCTGAAATCAATCTACCACAAATTCATTGAGTTCAGGGTGGAGAAAAAAATCAGAGTGACCAAAATCGTGATTTTAGTCGCACCCATATTACTATGATCCACTAAAGTTTACGTCATGATCAAGCCTTGACTTAGAGGCAGTATTGGCTGCGCACGCTGCCGCTACACGCAATAAAAAGACGTCTCAATTAACAAAAAGATGAAGTTCTTTTACTGTTTGTTTTTTCTTCTCATGAAAGTTTTTTAAGGTTTCCGCACCACAGTCTCGGGTATTACAATTATGATTAATGGTCACCAGCACGCCTGCACACTCATCATGCCATGTTGTACGCATGCTTTTTTTTCTTACTTTTTTTTTTAAGTGATGTATATTTTCATAACGAGGATTTCTTCACATGCGTAGGGCACACCTCACTCGGCGGCGAGCGCTCAAATTATGATCGGTGTGAGGAAGAGAGCTGCGCTGCCTTTCCTTCCTTCACAGCAACTCGTCTGTTTCCCTTTCTCTTCAAATAATCGCTATATATGTAACATCACTATCACGTCGCTTCGCGTGACGTGGCTTTCTCGAAAAAAGCCCTAATCTCGCTTCTTTCTCTTTGGTTCTGGTAGATCATTAGGCTGGTGTAGTTTTGTTTTTGTTTTTTAATTTTCAGTTAGCACGATTTTTTTCGGCCCTAACATTTCGCGCCGCTTCTGCACTGCGTGTAGACGCAATTCATTTCGCATGAAGCTCCAGTCTTTTCGCAGTTTCTTTGAAAGCAGAATATACACTTTCGGATCGAGGCGACGCAAGCGGCAGTGAACTCTGGCGCTTAATTCGGGCTGTCTGAGCAAGTAGGTGGCGCAAGGCTTCGCCCGACTAAAAATACTTTGGTTCTGTGCGTCCAGGTATGGGAAGTATTACAGATAATAGTATTTGAAATACACATTCAAAACACTTTGAGTATTTTGTATTTAATTACAAATCGGCTGTCTTTGTCCGATCTATTTAAAAAAATATCCAAAGATTGAGCGTTTCATATACTTGTATTTCAAATATTGCCCAAATACAACTCTCTGGCACCGTTCTTCACAATCAAATAATATATTGCCTTCTCTTCGTATGGGAGTCATATGCAAAGATCATAAAACTTGCTGCGGTTTGCTCATAATAAACGTGGAAGAAAAAAAATGAAAGCCGTTCACAACTCCCTGTAACGCCGAATTAGAGCGCAGCTCTTGAGGAGCAGGGGAAGGCACGGGGAGGGGGGGGGTCACGTGGCCTGGGGGTCACGTGACCTCGAGGAGGGGGGAGTTTCCCCGCTAAATCTAGCGGGGAAAATTTTCCGCAAAATTTAGCGGGGAAAGTTTTCCGCTAGATTTAGCGGGAAAATTTCCCGCTAGATATAGCGGGAAAAATTTTCCGCTAGATTTAGCGGGGAAAATTTTCCGCTAGATTTAGCGGAGAAAATTTTCCGCTAGATTTAGCGGGGAAAATTTTCCGCCAGATTTAGCGGAGAAAATTTTCCGCTAGATTTAGCGGGGAAAATTTTCCGCTAAATTTAGCGGGGAAAATTACCCATCATGCACCGCGCGGTTACGCCGACGCCGACGCCGACGGCGACGCCGCCTAAGCCGGAAACGGGCGCCTCAGAGCTGCGCTCTAAAGGAAAGAGTAGAACATGGGGCGAACGGAGTGGATACAATTATTGGCTTTTAGAGCGCAGCTCTTAGGCGCCCGTTTCCGGCTTGAGCGGCGTCGCCGTCGTCGTCGCCGTCGCCGTCGGCGTGACCGGCGCGGTGCATCATGGGAAATATCCCATAATGCACCGCGCGGAAAGGAGGAGGAGGGATGAGGATGAGGGGAGGAGAAAGGAGGAGGGGAGGAGGAAGGAGGAGGGGAGGGAGGAGGATGGGAGGAGGGAGGAGGAGTATTTGGTAGGATCAGGAGTTGAGGAGGAGGGAGGAGGAGTTTGCCCTCCCTCAGTACCCTTCCCTCCTCCTCCTCAAGAGCTGCGCTCTAGTTCGGCGTTACAGGGAGTTGTAAACGGCTTTATTTTTGGTTGACCAAATACATTTTTTTAGATGTTTCATTAAGGGAAAGTTCTTCCAAAATCGAGCTTTTAGGATTCAAGTCATACTAAATACATTGTGTTTCTTTTCGTTGTACGCGCTCTTTTAGGGAAAATTTGTTTTATTTTTAAAGCTAAAACATTTTTTTAAGCGCTTGATGATTGGCATTTATAGACTCCATTTTTTATTGGAGCACGGTCTATCTTTTCTACGTGGCCTACATTTACGTTTAAGATATCAGACTATTGGAAAAAAGCCAATTTGCAAAAGAAATCGAAAACGATCAAATACTTTCGTTGTATTTGTATATTGGATCAAAATACTTAAAAAATATAATCTGGTTAGTAATTAAAAATTTTTGCTGACGTCTCTCATATATAGATTTCGATACATTTTTAGAAATATTTTGCCCAGTCCAGCGTGCATTCAATTCATTTATTCGTCTCATCCGGAAATAGTGTGTGTATCGTATTTGTACGAAGAAAACGTCAATTGAGAAATTCGTGCCAAGGTGCGGTTTGACAAATTGGGGTACTCTTATTCGCGCCGCCCAACGGTGCGCATTTATTTCCCCGTCCCCCTCTTTCTCATTTTCGTCACCAGAGCCACGGAAGTGTTTGCTGCACGTTCAAACAGACCCGAGCTCCCGGTAAGCAGAAAGTCGCAACTCCGCCGCATCGGCGGCGCGTAGCGTCCTGTAGAGTTGCTATAGACCAACTCGACTCTCTGACGTCACGCCACTGCGGTGGCGCTGCTGTCGGCACTGCGCATGCGCAGTCGGCTCGCCTCAAACGAATTTGGTTTCTGCGCGCGCACAGCGCCCCCACCCGGTGTGGGCAAACACGGCTCGCTCGTAAACAGTGTGTTCGTTGATAGATGTAGAATGGGAGGGAGCAACACAGACGTTTACGGACAACGTTTTGCAATTTGATGGCGGACGCCTCCCGTCTCGACTGTGTCGCAAGTGCGCATGCGTGGCGCCGTCGCGTGTCGAGGAGGAAACCGGGTGGAACGATGCGGAGACGCCTGCAGCTGACGACCAACGCCTGCAGCAGACGATCAAATCACGTCCTTCTTAGCGTCGCCGCGTGCTGGCGTCGCGCTTGTTGCGGGACGCTGCGAGATGCGCTGGTGACGACGCTGATGCAAGGTGGACGGTGTCGCGTGAATCCATTAGCGATGCCGTCTTGCGGAGCAAAAGTCATGTCTTGTTGGTGGTGTGCGCAGCACGAAGTTTGTCCGCTTCTTGCGCAGCGGCTGCGGTGGCGTCAGAACGCCGAGCTCTGATTGGCTCCGACAGGGGGATATAGTGGGTAGACATCACTGCTATAGCTGTCTTGAAGACTAGCCACTATACTTCGATCGGAGCCAATCGGGGCTCTGTCTATTGATGCCCCCCTCCCCCCCGCAAGAAGCATACGAATTTGCGTTCCGCAGTGGGTGAACCCGCTACATCCTTGAGAAGGCGACTAATTTGACATACGTCCAAACAAATTACCCTAATTGACTTATTCTTTGCGGGCTCAATATTTCCCGTTTAGGTCAAAGCTGAAGTTTTGAAATAATTCGCGGGCTCCAATTTTCGCGACACGGTGGGATCTCTATATAGATTCCAATATGTTTAAATTTCCCGAATCGATCGCGGGACTGAATTTTCGAGAATCGTAGGCAATTTGCGAAATTCGCGAAAATTAGGTCCTTGCGAAAATTATGCCGTTTACAGTACACCGCTTAGGTAGGGGAGAGAAGGCCACCGATTCTATCGCATCGAGAAGAGGTGCCGCATTTATTCACTGCCTACTTTCAGTACTTACCCAGGTAGCACGCCAGAGGAATGCCCAACTTGGGCAAAGGTCTGGCAAACATAAGGGCCCAACTTTGGCGCAGTTAGGTTTTTGCACCATGGCAATCATCAGTGCCAAAGTACGGTGCCTAACTATAGCCTTAGTTGGGCGATCCTAGGGCATGCCAAAGTTTGGCTCTTCTCTGGTGCGCCAGAGGAGTGCCAAAGTTGGTGCCATACTTGAGCCCTAACTGCCATAGTAAATCCTAATCTGGGAATTCGGGGCATGCCAAGGTCTGGCGTTTCTCTGGTCCGCCAGAGGAGCGCCAAAGCTGGTGCCATACTTGAGCCATAACTGCCATAGTAAATCCTAATCTGGGAATTCGGGGCATGCCAAGGTTTGGCGTTTCTCTGGTCCGCCAGAGGAGTGCCAAAGTTGGTGCCATACTTCAGCCATAACTGCCAGAGCAACGCCTAATTTCGGTATTTGGGACGCGCCAAAGTTTGGCTTTTCTCTGGTCCACCACTGGAGTGCCGAAGTAGTGCCATACTAGAGCCATAACTGCCAGAGCAACGCATAATTTGGGTATTTTAAAGATGCCAAAGTTTGGCTTTTCTCTGGTCTGCCACAGGAGTGCCGAAGTAGTGCCATACTTGAGCCATAACTGCCAGAGCAACGCCTAATTCGGGTATTTCAGAGATGCCAAAGTTTGGCGTTGCTATGGCCTGCCAGAGGAGCGCCAAAGTTGGTGCCATACTTCAGCCATAACTGCCATAGTAAATCCTAATCTGGGAATTCGGGGCATGCCAAGGTTTGGCGTTTCTCTGGTCCGCCAGAGGAGCGCCAAAGTTCGTGCCATACTTCAGCCATAACTGCCAGAGCAACGCCTAATTTTGCTATTTGGGACGTGCCAAAGTTTGTCTTTTCTCTGGTCTGCCACAGGAGTGCCGACGTAGTGCCGAACGTCGTGCAAGTATGTGTACGTTTCATTACATTTGTTGCATATCCAATCACATATACGGACAAACAAAATTGTTTCGATCGCTACCAGAAGTTTATTAAACCACTATCATTACACACAGTGTATTGTCGACATATTCACAAAGGTCACACTTCTCTGTAAAACGAAAAGCAAATTATAAAATAGAATTAACACTGCCCTCATGCCAAGCAAAACTCATCACTCAAAAAACCGCGGAGATTGAGAGGAAAGCAGGACTACTATCAGAAGCATGCTTGCGGTGTACTTACTAATAAAAGAGCGATATCATGTAATCCTTGATAGATGCATAATCCAACTCAGGCACCCCACAAACACTCTCCAGAAAGAAGGTTGCGCACATTCAACTGATGTCTCGTCGTCGGCGAAGAGCAGTTTTTGTCGAAGCGTGTCCAGCAAACACATCACAAGAATTCCACGAACTTTGGTGAAAGAAATGGCTGTTACCGAAAAATTGGCATGGACGTATTCCGGCCGTTTACGACGAAAAAACACGGCCCCGTCTGCAACGCACGGAAGCAACAGAACACTGAAGAGCGCATTTCGAAAACCGGACCTACGTGACCCGCCTGTTTCTATAACTAGGCAAACGGCGAAAACGACAGCCCCAGAGATCCCATCAGCATGACAGAGAGAGTCACGTGACAAATTTTCGTCCAAACGTTTTTGTCCTACGCGTCCTACGTAGAGAGGTCACGCGTTTCACTCCACCCTTTTGATTTGCTTAAAGCGGCTGTCGCGCTCCCTGACAGCCACACCAAGACACAAAAGCAGGCGGGGAGGATTTGCAAAAGGCGAGGTCGAAGGGGCAGCAATAAGCAGCTAAGCTCCCTCTGCATTCTCGACGCTTTAGAGTAAAAGAAAAAAACAAAAACAACTTATAAAAAAAAATCCTGCTGTACAGTCAAAGCTACAGGGGAGGGAGTGTATGCCGACCAGTTCAACAGTAGGGAAATAAGGGACGGGGGAATCCCAGCCCTTCTCTGGAATGAAATGGAACGGAATGAAAGGAAAGGCCGCTTCTGTTGGTGACCTTGTCGCCTTGGCTAGTCTGTCAGCGTTCGGCTTCCATTGTGGGCCTCAGAAAGATAATCTCCTTTCTTGAGAGCGAAATAGAAGGGGTGCTTATGTTTTGCGGGCTTGTCGCCATCCGCGATAGGCCTCAATTATTTCTCTCCCGACTTGCTCGCAGTGGCCTCCCATGGCTGTCGCGCCGGCAAAATTAGGGGCGCAGCCGGGATATTTTCTCCCGTGAATGACGATCGGGTGCTGAGAATCCGAAGCAGCTCTTTCGGCGTCCATTTGATGTTCTCGGAGTCGGTCGTTGAGGCATTGCCCCGTTTGCGCATTGTACCTGGCCCCGCTTCCTCTCCTTCCCCCAAGATTTTCCTTTCCTGTACTCCCACGGAGCGGGCGGGCTTTGAGCTTGAAGCCGAAAAGGAATGTTGTTGAGGTTGAAAGATTGTCTTGTATGTATCGTCCCTTATGTGTCTCCACTTTCTAAATGTTTAAAAAGTACCAACACGCTCAAATAGTACAAGTTCCGGGATTTCATTTTAATTCCCCAAGTGTAATGCGGGAGCGGCGCCACGGAGCCCCGGTCGTTTCCGCTCTTTGTTATCGCTAGGATTTGACAGTGCACAGTCACAATGCAAGACACGCACAGAGCCACGCTCGCTTTTGCAATGCGCCGCCTAATAATGATATCTGTTGAGGAGACATGCGCACATCAGTCTCTCGCAGCGCTAGCTCGATCTCAGCACTTTCTGTAAAGGCGCATTCACACCGAAAACGTAAGCAGTCGCGCGATGCAATTAAATCGCATCGCAAAAAAAAAAAATTGGATGGTCACTCTGGCGTGTGCGATGAGCAAGTCCAACGCCTTCGTTGGCGAGTCGCTTTTTAAAAACTCTCGCTCCGAACGCCGTTGATTGGCTCAGCCTCTCCCCGACTAGATCGCATCGCAAAAAGTCGGGTCAGGAAGCGACTGCTCAAATCGCGTCGCTTTTTGCCCGCGATGGTCGCTTTTGCAATGAAAGTTATCGCGCGACTAGATCGCATCGCCGGTGTGAACGCGCCTTAATGTCGAACCAGTCTCCCGGCCCGTCCCGATATTTGCGTGTGTACCTACGCGCGAGTACAACATCCGGCACAATTTGCGTTTGCAAAGCCTGGTCCAGCCGCGCCAAAACATTCAGCCCACCTTTGGACTGGAGAAATCAAGAGACACCCAAAATAAGATAAAGTGGCCAGCGGAATAAAACTTGATTTCTATTTAATTAAGATGAAGACCACCCGCGTACACCCGCGTACATCAAATATCTCATCAGCCGAACTCCAAGGCACTAAGCCTAGTTCTGGCACTTGTTTGGCAACTTTGGCCCGTAGCAGCGAGATGACAGCCGAACTATCGGGAAGCGAAGCCTAACTTTGGCACTTGTTTGGCGACTTTGGCCCGTAGCTGCCAGACGACAGCCGAACTATCGGGAACCGAAGCCTAACTTTGGCACTAGTTTGGCGACTTGGGCCCAAATATGCCAGATGTCAACCGAACTACAAGGTAGTAAGCCTAACTCTGGCACATCTGTGGCAATTTTGGCCCGAAGGTGCCAGATGACAGCCGAACTATCAAAAAGTGAAGCCTAACTTTGGCATAAGTTTGGCGATTTTGGCCCAAAAATGCCAAATATCTGCCGAACTACCGGGCAGTAAGCCTAACTCTGGCGTTTGTTAGGCAATTTAGGCGCAAAGATGCCAGATGACAGCCAAACTAACAGGCAGTGAAGCCTAAATTTGGCACTTCTTTGGCAAATTAGGGCCAAAATACCCAGACTGTTGCCAAGGGAGGCCAGGTTTGGCTCTACTTTGGCTTCTTCGGGCTTTTCAATGCCCTAAACTCCCAGACAAAAGCCAAGTTTTGGCCCAGAACTCGGTGCTACCTGGGTATTGACAGGTAATTTTAGATAGTTATATTTTCAGAGACGTACATTCTGTCTATATGCTAAATGTTTTCTGTTTTGTTTTTTTCAAGCACAATATTTACTTTGGTTATAAAATGAGACGCACATTATTATAGATTCTAGAAACATGTCCCCATTACCCTTGGTATGCTGTTCTTTAGATTTTTATGCAGACGTCCGTAGGAGTCACTATAAGAGATTGAAAAAAGTAGTGGTTTCATAATTAACACATGTCTAAAGAGATGGTTATGTTTCGTTATAAAAAAGACAAACCAACACCTCTTTTTCTGCATAAGTTATTAAAATGGAGATACCACTAAAGTATTATTTTATCAAGTTTTCTGTTTTCTACAAGCATTAAAGTAAAAAGAAAAAAAGGACGGGGAGTGTAAATAATGTGATAAACTACATTCTTAGGAACCAATCAAGAAATCAGTGTTTGTTAAAAGGCGATCATGGACAGGTAACTCAGGAAGAAGATAGACCCATATCCTGCTGGCTTAGTCGTGTTCATTACAAAATATATTATCAGGCGTAGAGTAAGCAACATAGTTGTGAAATTAAAACAAGATCTAACTACGACCATGTGCCTGGTCAACCAATAAAGCCCTTAAATAAAGCCTTCCGGCGTCAATGTAAACGTTTTCAACGAAACATGTAATCTGAATGATAACAAGAAGCTGAGCCTAGCGCAGCAAAGAAATTTTCCTGAATCTTTTGAAATAATTTTGAATTGAATAGTTTTGAATACTTCTGAACCGCGACTGACTCGCAAATTTGCTAGTCTGGCATCTTTCCGTGACGGTAGATGCATACCGCACACTGGCAGCTTAACCACGGGAAGCAATGGTCTTCGATTCGTTGAGGTTGTCTGATCAATGTTTCAAGATTTTCACCACAATATTTCAGACAATTCGCCGTTTGCAGCTAACCTGACGTCATGGCCTCTATAGGACCACCTGTCACAGCTGCATTCACGATTCGCCGATATGTTGTCCAAGGTGCCACTTGAGAACCATAGTGGTATGAAAGGTTTTTTTTGCCAGCACGACGTGAATGCTAGGAGTGAGCGTTCGAGTCGGAATGTTCGGACCCACCTCCATCGCAGAGACTTCTCGGTCGGAAACCGGTGATATGTCCACTCTGCTGCATCCCCTCCGGTATTATTGCACCCCAGAGCACAACCCCGATTCTTTCTCTACCGTCCCCCCCCCCTCCCGTCCATCACATGCCACAAATTGACCACACCATGCACTACCCTCAACACCACAGACGCTTACATCACTACGACAAAACGCCGTAGAGAAGAAGGCAGTGCCAGCTCTAGGATATCCTACATCTGACCTCAAGCTCGATCCAAGGGCCGTGGCTATTCGGTGTTGCCAGCAGAGCGGTAGCTAGTGATTCAAAAGTGTACGCGTAAACTAAATATGTATATATAGGGCGTTTCACGAAAAGTAGACAGATTCGATATTACGACAACTGCTCGTCGTAACGAAAAAAGCTTGTGTCGCTTTGGTTCTGGGCTAGGGGCCTATTTCGGAAAATTATTAAAGTTTGAGACAATTAGATTGTTAATTATGTTTTATGTAATTAAGGTTTCTAATGTTGTGTTTAAGGGCATGGTTTCAATTAGAAAATTGCTCAGCATCATCGAAAAACACTAAATCAACAAATTGCAGAACGATGGAAGGAACGCGCAGCATTTTACGGCTTTCTGAAAAAACCGCACAAATTCGCAACGCGGCAGAGGCTGGTTGCACTATTTCTCCACGAGGCTCGGTGACATCGGGTTCAAAAAGCGCTCCGATTGCAAACCGAAACTTAAAAAACCCGTCGAATTTCTGCGTTTTTTTTTTAGAAATCCGTAAAATGCTTCGCGTGCATTCTATCATTCTGCAATCTGTTGATTTAGTGTTTTTCAATGATACTCAGCAATTTTCTAATTAAAATCATGCCCTTAAGCACGATAATAAAAAGTTCATTACGAAAAAAAAAATTAGAAATTAAATTATCCCAAACTTTAAAAAAGTTTCCTCAATAGGTCCCTGACCCAGGACAGAAACGACACAAGCCTGTTTTCGTTGTGACGAGTAGTTTTCGCAATATCGAATTTGTCCACTTTTCGTAAACACCCTCTATATACACATTCTTTATCTCTTACATTAAATGAATATTTTGATTAGTTATTTCGTAGAAATTCTCCATGGTGTACGTTTAGTTCATTGTGAAAGTGACACCGAGACTATCATCTCAGCGGGACAGGTCCTTTTTCGGGCCATTATTAAACTTCATAAATCCGTTTTCTTTCCATCTGGTATAGAAACCGCATGCTCAAATTATATTCTTAAGATGTAATGGCATACACTCTTTCTTTTTGCTGAGAAAGTAAGGTGTTTATAAAGAAGAAGTGATTTAAGAACAAAAAAAAGTAATCCTTAGCGCTCTTATTTTTAAAAAAATTCTCGTGTCAATTGGCGTTTTCCTACGCTCCAGAATTCGAAACTCTTAGTGGGCCTGACAATTTCTGCTCGAAATGACACCCTGTATGCTGCTGCTCCTGTTTTTTCTTAACTTTTCTAAAAAGTGCTTAAACAGTTCTAAAAATCTAAATTTGCGCAGTTAAACGCCAATTCGTTTATCTTTTTTTTTTTCTTCTTTTTTTTAGGAGACAAAAAATAAAACGTTCAATCACACAAGTTCACAAATCTCGAAATCGCTTTCCAGCACGTCGATGGAAGCACAATATTTCTATTAACATCAGGATGCTGAAAGATCAGTCTCGCAAGGAAAGAGCACAAGGAATAGAATGAGGACCGCAGTTAATAAAAAATAAACGCAACGCCAACATAAAAAACCGCAATAGATCCTGAATACGATTTTTATTCGAATTGCAAAAAGAACAAATAAAAGAACGCACTGGTAACAATTTCAAGTGGCAAGGAATGATACTCTAGAACAGTTTGCGGAAAACAAAATACATGGCGAAACACATTAATTGTAATTTTTTGTTTCATTTACAGAGATTACGACTATTTTGTTATCCTTGCTTAAAAAGAAATAACTGTATTTGTCATTTTAAATTTTAGGCTGTACTCAAAACGTAAGAATACAAATGTTTGTCAAATCCTTTGACGTCCAACTTAGAAGCATTTAATGTTGACATTCTGCAACGGCTGGCTGTGAGACAGTGATACGCTGTAGGAGTTATAGTTGAAACGAGTTGCCTTCCTTCGCATTCTTTCCCAATTTGTTTTTATGCTCTCGGATTTAATTTTGGAAAGTAGGTCATACGGATTCATAGTCAAGCGACCTCGAAACTGAAAAGTAAATTAAAGTGAGGTCATGGTATTCAGCCCTGCACTTAAATCTTCGCCAAGGCCAGAGCCCAAAATGCAAATATTATGAAAAACAGGTCGGTTTCTGCAGTGCGTCGCTAAAGACTACTTCAAAATGCGATATAATTTCAAAGCCTTTTATACGATGGCCATATCCCCTGATTAAACTGAAACCAACTTCAATCCCTCACTCGACCCTGGGCTGTAGCACAACGAGCCCACTTTCCTTTTCTGTCCTTTGCTAAATGCTACACGCTGAGCCACAGTGAACATCCGCTTCTGTTCAGCAAGCTCTTCCGTTCGCTTTTTTTATTTTAGGCATGACCAAGATCACTGGGGAACATTCAGCAAGCGTATACGATTTCTATCTTTGAAATCGTATACGCAATCCCTGCACAACCGCGGACACAAGCGCGAGCTCCTTGTGTTCGATTGCATCATGGCTGCAGCAGACCTCATGCAGATCGATCAAACTTTTAAGCGTCCCACTCGTTCTACTTGCACGTTTCGCCGTGTCAGTTGGCGAAAGAAATGAAGTCGTACTTTTTCTTCGCTTCACAAGTCTTTCCACTGCGCACTGATTGAGCATAGGCTTAGAACCCCAGGGTCGAGAGCTATATTAACCTTAAAAAAGATTTTAAATTTTTTCTCTAATTTTTTTTTCACGCACATGCGCATCCGTTTTGAGTAACAGGGCAGAATTTACTCAGGAGGCTGCCGGACTTTATTCTATCGCATTAAAAAAAAGGCATGATGTTTCAGTAGGAGCACTATCAATGTCGACCTTAATCTACATTTCCATTCAGATCACGTGCGATGAGCGCACGCACACAGGTATACATAAAAACGCAAGAAAGTGTACAGCCATGCAATTGAGAAATTCGGTCCAGACAAATGGTTCCCTCATCAAAAGTCTTCCTCTGGTAGGCCCCGGACCGATTTAGTTACGTAATTAAAGCACGTTTTGATGCGATTTGACAGGATCATGTCCTATTGTTTGGATGGCTGGTTCCCTTGAGCGTTGTGCCACCTCATTCGCCATATCCTGTCACAAAAGAAAACACAGGAAAAATGAGAAAACTATGTTAACTGCGCCAATCGGTCGGTGGCACTGAAATTTATTTACGTCGTGTTATCGTTACTTAAAGTCCACGCATGCTGAAGATACACATCAAAAAAATTGTATAAAAAAAACGCTAAACAATATTTATGCACCAACCTCTTCATGCTAATAATTCACTTTCAAAAGTCTAAAGTAGGTTAAAAAATGCAGGTTTATTTAGACATATCAAGTTTCTACATAAGTAATCATGTTCGTCGACACAGTTTAGCATAACTGTGAATGTGATAAAGACTGGAAGCTGAGCATACAAGTGCTCCCACATAAGGAACACAAACCGAAATTAGTTAATAGTTTAATACTTTCAAGATTTGGATCAATTAATGCGAACGCTTTATGCCTATCTTATGCCTGTCTAGCACTTACTGCGAAAGTTTTGTATCAGGGATTGCGTAATAACCTTCGATGAACTTTGAAGTCTTTGAGTAGTCGTGTTACTAACTTATATTTACCATAGGCAAGGCTGTAGACCGTATATAGCACTATATAGCTACATTCGTTTGGTTGAAAAAAAGTTGGAAATTACATTTCCTCGCAATATAAAAGACCCTTTTCGCCTGGGCAGTTCACGTGGCGACTCTAAGTGTACTTTGACAAGGCGTGCTACTTCGTTCTGCTGAGAGTATAACAAAGGTTCATTATTTTCCTCATTCCAATCAATGTGAGCCTGGCTAAAGCCAAATGCAGCACGGTTACCTGCTACTGCATCGTTGCTTGGGTCTTTCATACTGTCGAAGGTTTTACATACACACATACATCTAGCACTAAAAAAGTTACGCATAAAAAATTTGGCTTTGCATATAAAAGGTTTATGGGAGTGTAGTAAAATAATTTGCCCTATTATGTTATTACACCATACAAAATGTTCTGCAGTTTTGCATCACAAATAAATAATCTAGTTAATATGAATTTGTAAAAACCGCAAACCCAACTGGGCCACAAATTCGATTCCTAACACAATGTTTTTCAAAAACGTTTTGAGAGGACAGTTTTTAGTATACTTCTAATTGCGCGTAAGTTACATTTTTAATTCCTTGCGCTCCTGGTACACGTGAAATAGTTTTGCTATATATTATGACATGATAGAAGTCCTACATATAGTCATGAAGTATACAAAATATTGACTTTTAGGATTTAATTTGAACCCCATCTTAGCGTAAAACTACGGACATGCCATATTTTGCAAAACACTTGGAGTCTTGTAAGCGTTATAAGAACTCGAAAATGTGCGTCCAAATGCAAAGACCGGCATCAAGTGCAGACTCGACTATTACGCCACTATGAAATGACTCGTTTTATAACTAGTCTTATCTAAAGTAATTTCACAACCTAAAATACAAATAAAAATTGAAGCTGCCATCAGCCTCTTTTATGAGGTTGCTGAGTTTTGTGTCTGCATTTTATGTTTTTCTTACCTGAAGCCACTGGCTGCATATGTTGATATGGTCTTGAATTTTCTGGTGATAAGAATTCGCATTATACTGAAACCAATAACAAAACTACATTACACCAAAAATTACTCAAGTATTTTTTTTCTTGGAACCAATACTTTATCAACGCAGAGGTTCTTCAAATATATTTGTTTATATATTATTCAAACGCCGTTCGATAATGTTAGCTAAACACTTACCACTGGATCTTCCAATCCAGTAGCTTTTCTTGGAGCCTCAGATTTTCTTCCAGCACGTCCTGTCGTTAAAAAAACAAAACAATTAATTTGTATACCTCGATAGGTTCACACAATCAGTTTCAACAGATGCACAAATGATTGGTGCTGTCTCAGGAAACTTTAGGGCATATGCCTGTTTACTGAACTACAGAAACACTAACCCACAGGTTGTTAACTGCGCATGCAGCCGTTTGAACTAACTCACAAAGGTGATAGAGGCAACACAAACTTACATTTTAGCGAAGATAAACAGCACCTAATTCTAAGATAGTTCCATATTTTATATTCGCGCAACAGATGGTGTGTATTAAACATCCGCTCACGGAAAAATAAGTCATCTGTCACAAATGCTGTCTTAGAGATTAGTAAGTTTTTTTCCTCCTTTAGTTTTAGAATGCAGAATGTGGCGTATTAACGTGACAGTGTTTAGGAGCTTGTATCGGAGAAAATCCGACGCGGCATCGGTATGACCGGAACATCCTGATTGGTCGATAGGGTCATGACGTCGCAGCCCCGTGTGACGTCAGACCACATAACACTCGCACGGGAATTTGTATCCACAACTCACAACGCTCACGTGCGACGTCACGTGACACGTGACGCTACCGACTATGTCACGTACTACCGCGCTTGCACGGCTTAGAACGAGCGCCGGTTTATATGAAAAGGCTTTGCGAACGGTGCCCTATAATGCTATCGCGCTCCACTCTTAAAGGGGTAGGGAAACGAAATTTCAGCGCTCATTTTCTAGCTTGAATGTGTTGCATGTTGCACCCTAACCTCAAAAACACCAGTCTTCCGTTGAAAGGCACAAGAAAACTAATTTTAAAGCTAAATAAACGATCTTCCAATGTGCACCTGGTGGATGCATGCGGAGCCTATTTGGGAGGTAGTCTAGCAACGTTGTGGAATCTGCTACGTAGTCGTGACGTAGCAGATTCCTCTGGCATAGCGCCGCTCTTTGGCATTTCAACATTTTCCTTCTTAGCTTTCCTCCTCAACTCACAAATCGCGCATTGAACCAAACAGTCCAAGAAGACGGAAAGGGTGGACTCTCCTCTTTCTCGGGCCCTCGTTTGTGCAGCCGGATGCAGCCATTCTCCCCCTAGAAGATTAGCCAGTCGCTCAAAACTCGGACAAAGTTGCTTTCCCCACCCCGTTCAGCCCTAAGCTGACAGTGCTGTGGAAGCTACGTGCTTCTTGGGCCAGCCACACGCTCGTCACCCCACGGGCACTTCGAACGGCTCGGTTGTAGCGCGCTGACGCTATTGACACCACCACAACGCTGACAACGCCACCAAGGGCAAAGCTCATAATCCCGCCAGCCTTGCTACGTCACGAATGCGGGGAAACTTTTCTTTCTGTTTTTGTTTGCGCCGGATATCCCATGACGCATCGCGCCCCTCCGTTCGCTTCTCTTCGAGCGCTCGCTCGAGTGCACCGTTTGGAACGAAAAATATAGCCAATCGTTCAAAATACAAACGTGCGATTATGAATTACGGTTATTACACGTCATGCTTGACCCATTTCCGAACGAAATTTGAAAATTTCAATTTTTGGTTCAGTACCCCTTAAAGGCGAAGCTTAAGTGTTCAAGTTTTTATATGCGAATAGCATTCTTGGATACTTCACGCACTTTTCGCCTATGTATCTATCTATCTATCTATCTACTGGCTATCTAACCTCTTACGCCGCGGGTCGATAAATAAATAAAAAGTCCGGCGCCGGCTGGGATTCGAACCGTTGACCCTTTGATCAGCAGGCAGACGCGCTAACCACAGAGCTATGAAGGCAGTCATTCAACGCACTCTAAACGGTTGTTTATATCTTACCATAGGACGCGCTTTACAGCGCTGTCACAGCTACCGGTGCGCGGCGCGTTAGCTCACCCTCTCCCCGAGCGCGGGAGAGGGTGATGTAGCGGCCGTGCTCAGCCTCACGAGAGCGGAATGAGCCCTCGTGCATGGAACGCGCGCGCACCGGTAGCTGTGACAGCGCTGTAAAGCGCGTCCTATGGTAAAGATATAAACAACCGTTTAGAGTACCGTTGGTTGAGACTAGCTGAGACGCCAGAAAGTCTGGTCGGTACCATTTTGAGTGTTTGTGCGTATGGCGCGTGCTTTGCTCGCCTTCCTAAGTGACACAAACGCACGTGCTGGGCTGCCGGAGATCGTGCGCAGGGCTGTGAAAGTGTCAACAAATTTAGAATCGCCTCAAGAGTGGGCTGGCGTATCTAGAGTGTGCCGGCCACCTGACGAACGCGCATAACTCCGCACCGTTTTTATTTACACGTCTTCGGTCTTGCTTAAAGAAACTGATGAAGCTTTGGTGTCCAGTTTTCAACTACATAGCCAAGTGTGCTACCGCATCGTACTTTCAGGCACCCGGAGCCAAAGCTCGTTCAGCAGAAGTCTGGTGTTTGGGTTCAATCCCCATTCCTGCCTGTTTCAATCTCGAATGAGCATTGCATCGGTGCGTGCTGGTGAAATCGTGCACTGCGTAGTGCAGGTTAAAGACGCCGGACTGGCAGACGTATCGCGCTGCCTAAATTTCATAAACCCAAACCGGAGACATCAGGGGTCCCTTTGGGACAGACTAGTTTCTCGAAGGTCTAAGCTTTCATACCACAAAATATATTTATCTCAACTGCTTTTATCTTTTTCTGCTGCCGAATGGTCGCGTTTATTCGGGTTAATCGTATATTGAAAATTATATTCCTCCAAAATATAGAGAACCAGATGTGCCTTTGGTGATATGTATTGTGGTTCACGTGGTGGGTTGCACTTTTTGGTGGTCTTTGGGGAACGCACAGGACGTGGTACAGTAGCAACATACTGCCTCAGAAGTAGAAAACCTTGAAGGAGAATAACTTTTGCAGCCACCTCTCGTCGCCAAAGATGTGAAGTCGGTGCTTGAATAAACAAATTAATAAAAAAATTGGCTCACAATTATCATCGCCAACTGTGTTTTACGCATTTCTAATTTAGTTTAAGCTTTTTTCCTTGCACGTTTCAAGATACAGAAGTATAAAATATTACCTTCCGTGGAACACAAACATTCTTTTTAAAGCCAGTTTGAAGAAAAAAGATTTCCAACAAATAATAAACCTAAGAAAATCTACACAAGGGTTTCAAAACCCAAACCCCGAAAACCCAGAATCCTAGGTTCGAGCCCGCATGCAAAATTATGTTACCTGTAGCAATTTCTCCTGTTCCGCAATGTGGTCTTTCATGTTCAAGCGAGACTGGTCGTCTTCACGCTACAGTGGGAAAGGCGAGTGGGATGTCAAATAACGAATAGAACGTCGTTAGAGCAACAATGTAATTTTTTTTTTAATTGTTTCAGTGAACTTTTTTAACGTTTAACCGCCGACAGGTTGGTGCGGTAGTATCGTCTTGAGACGTCTGTGAAAGAACTCTTCTGAAATGCAAGTTGTCACAGGAGAGTAAGATTTCTGTGTGAACCCTGACGTCACATTGAGGTAACCCGCACTTTTTGCAGCCGAAAACGTCCCATTGGCCATACTGCGACAAATAAGTTTTAAATTTAACTTCACGTTGCTAAAATTGTACTTAAAAGCTTTGGCTTATTAGGAAGCAGTCGGTACAAAATTATGCCAAGGGCCTCACAAAACCCGGAAAATACAATCTTTGTGCACCACTTCGATTCCTGTGTCATTTCATGATAAATATAAACTATTTCATTTGGTAACAGATGAGGAAGACGAAAACCAGTGTAGGTCTTCAGTTTACAAATTAATTCCAATTTTATGTCTCGTTCACGTCATTTAAAACGCACGTTGAATAATCTTACATTAGATGGATAGTAGGTAAATGGGCCAAGTTTTCTTGTTCATTGGTTTACGGTATAAAAACTGCCTATAATTTCGTTAATCATATTTTCAAAACTACGATACTAACACATCAAGAGAAATCAAAAGCTCCCATACCGAGACAGATGCCGCGCGTATTTAGAATTGTGCAGTTCAAAAAGAAACCCGCTGATTTGCCTACGCGCCAATCACGTCACCTGTTCGAGAATGGCGCTGCTTGAAAAAATGCTACAGAGGTACTTGCCGGATACAGTATTAATAATAATAATAATAATATATATATACATATATATATATATATAATAATAAATAACACATAATAATAATAAAAGTCATTTATATTTTTCCAAAACAATCAGACATGATACACAAAAAAAAAACGAGAACGAAACGAACAAAGAATAAAGCGTGCAAGATTAGGGTATGCCTGTCTGTTACCTAATTTATATTAAAACACTTGCCTGGCGGTCCTCCATTCTCCTGATTTTTTGCTCAAGCTTCTTATTCTTCTCCATGTACTCCTGAAATTCAAAAGGCAATACCTGATTCATGTCAATACTGTGTTCGCGTTTTTTTTAATAAAATCCAATAAATAGAAGGCAATAATTAATATATATATATATATATATTATCTAATTTAAAACAGTGGGGAATAATTCGATAGCAACTTCTAGACGAAACAAACCGGATTTTTACGAACGACTGTGCGTATTTGGGAAAAAACAAAAATTCAAGGGTATCATGACTACATGCTCGCAAGAAATCAAATGGAATCTATGAGGTACATTTTGACACCAATTCAAAATGATAAAATAATGAAAACTTAAAAACTTTGCCAGCGCTAGCGAA
Source organism: Ixodes ricinus (assembly GCA_037355805.1). Taxonomy (NCBI): domain Eukaryota; kingdom Metazoa; phylum Arthropoda; class Arachnida; order Ixodida; family Ixodidae; genus Ixodes; species Ixodes ricinus. The sequence goes on along the minus strand of JAZHYW010028442.1, from coordinate 2,114 downwards.
GATCACATAAAAACAAATATTCTCTTATAGAAGAAATAAGACGCATATACGGTTCTTGTGGGAATCATGGGGAGGGCATTGAAAATCGCGAGGAGGGCTACTAGCAGGTGGAGCTGGAGTTCAGACGGTCAGACGCGTTCAGCAGACAGCGGCACCTTTTCGAGTGTGAAACTGTGGCGGCGGAAGCGCGCACGGACGGAACTTAGGTTCTTTGAGCCGACACATTGAGGGCTACGTTCCATGAGGGCTGGGAAAAACAAATGGAAGGTCATCTATACTCGCGGTCAGCTTCTGTGGCAATCCAAAGAGAGGAGGAAAGCGCGTGTACAGCGGTTGGTGCACCCTCTCCCCTAGCATTGACTGCATTGCCACAGAAAGCTGACCGCGAGTATAGCTGTTCACTGCTTCTTGTATATCCCAGAAATTAAATTTAACATCTATCAATCACACTGCATGCTGGCTTCCGACGAGAAACATTCCCGGCTTCGAGAAGGTGCAACCACTGCACTTTTTTCGCAAAACCAACAAGGCATTGATATCCTGAATTTTATCTACCACGCTATATAGTTGAAGGTGTAGAAACAAATGTAGGTGATTTATATCAGGACTTAAGCCATCCAATTTCACTACGATTATTTTCCGCAAGAACAAAAATCTAACAAAGATATTTTTTTTTCCAGTAAGACTAATATCAGAAATGCGGTTTTATTATTGTTTGTAATTTGATGATGTTCTTGTAAATTAATTCTGCTTTTAATTAAAAAAGAAACATCCAGCAAATAAATATGGGTAACAGGCTGAACGCGAGCAAAATGCGGTGCTCTCCTGCGATAATCGGAGAGATGAGCTTCGTTTCCATCTTCCACGTCTTGTTACCCTGGACTCAATATGCAAGCATATCAGAGTGCGAAGACAAACGAAAAACTTGTATGCATGGAGGCACACACACACACACAGACCGACAAAGGGTGACTGAGTGAGATTGGCACAGGAGAGATCTAATTGTAATGTTGATCTTACATCGGTCAGTATATTTATGTTTTGTGTTACACGAGCTTGCCGCTTTTTTATGAAATTATGCCGCCGCCTTGCGCACTAACACCACGAGAAAAACTCACTGTCATTAAACAACTCGCGATTTTTGCTCAAGTTTAAAAAAAAACATATATTTGACGTCGTTGATATTTTTGTTCTTTTTACTTATGGTGCAACTGAAACACAAGGTACCTTTATTACTTTGTTTGAAACCGGCCCCAGAAGAAACGGCAACAGTGGCACCATGTGCAAAACTGATAACAACAATTTTCCAGGATTTTCTTGAGGTTTTCATATAAACTTCGGAGTTTTTCCTTTTTGTTTTGCTGAAGTATTACAGAAAGAAAAAACTACCTTAATAACCAAATAAATTGCGCTTCTTTTTGTTCTTGTATGACGTGGTTTCTACACACAAAAAAAGGTGTTGAAATGCTGCATTTTACGATATAATTACTTTTACCGTTAATTTTTACCACTGTTTTCAGTGATTGGGAGTATTGAGAAATTAAGTTCCCGCGTTTAAAAAGACTATTGAAAAACAAATTGCTTTTTTTTATGTCAGCTGTGCCGATGCAGTGGCGGACGTGATCGGGGGACCGAATTGCTTGGCAGTTGTACGGCAGAGGTCCATCAATGTCGGTGCCCCACAAAACAACGACGAGTTGAAAAACTATAGAACTTTGTCCCCACGAGACTAGACCGCAAAAGTATTGGAGCACTGAACGACGCAGCAGTTCATGTTGCCAACCCAGCGCAACCACGCACCGCTCCAACTTCAATTCAAGCCAATGTACGCGGCGTGGTTTCGTTTCGGCATGGTGTGTTCACAGCCGACCTTTATTAACGGCGTGCGCGCTGCGCACCGGTCGGCGTCACACGGAGTGTATAGTCAGATGATTTTACCGATAAATTAAAAATAACGAAAGTAGCACCTGCTTACCAGGGAGGCGAAGAAGCCACAACAAGTACTTATGTGACGATTTTACGTCTGATATTCTCATATTTTGCCGTGTTATTACTAGCACGCTAATTACATTAGTCAAAATCGTATATGTACAAGAAATGTCTTGGTCCAACAC
>JAZHYW010028441.1:40000-117924 GCA_037355805.1 Ixodes ricinus | reverse complement strand
TCTCCACAACTCAATATATTTTAGCACTTCTTTTTCTTTTACGCCTTTTCGATATATTCATGACAGTTGGCTTCTTTTTCTTCTACATCCAATTAAATGATACTAATGTGAGCTAATAAGATAAGCTACTAAGAAAAAGCCAATTCTTTTTCTGATAAAGTGAGCGATGGAGTGTTTGCACAATTGTCGTTATCCCTGGCCATATTTTCTGCTTCAACTATTTCTCTAGTCAGTTGGCTACCGCTTCTGCCCAGCACTGTACACCTATCTAGATGTGCCGGGACATCCGCAATCACGGCAATGTGGGCCTAAATGTTCTGAGTTGGCTCTACTTATGTTGTTGCTGTGTCCCCGGAGTCGATCGTTTAAACATCTCCCAGTCTGGCCGATATATCGTTTCCCACAGGAGAGGGAAAGGAATACACTAACCCTTCTGTGCACGGAACGAAACTGGTCCGGTGTTTCTTTCTGCAGCTCGCTGGATGTTGGGGAGGACTGTTCACTTTTTTGCATAAGCTGGAAAGCTTGTTTGCAGCCGAGAAGTTGACGTCGATGATGACCCTGTTTGCCACTTTCTTAAGACCATGGGAGACGTTGTGGATGTAAGGCACAAGAATGGGTCTAGTTGACCTGTCTCTTGGTTTTTGTCTGATGACATCTTTTCTCTGTTCTTTGAGAAAGTTCTCCGCCACTGATGTTAATAAGGAAGTAGGATATCCTGCTGATGACAGGCGACAAATTTGTGCACAGAAGCTTGTTTTTATCTGGTGCTTCCACGACTTTGTAAGTGAGCTTTTAAGGCAAAGTTTGACGATGCCCTCTTCACCAACTTGGAGTGTGCCGAATTGAAGTTTAGGAGCGGCTTGTTTCCTCGTGGCTCGTACAACCAGCATACGTGAAAGGTCAATAAAAATATTCGGAAATCCAGGAATCTAATAGACTTTTCAACGGGAAGCTCGTGCGTGAGCTTCAACGGATTCATGCACTCTTCGAAAGTTGACAGAACTTTGGCCATCGTGGTGGGAAACTTGCTTCTGTCGACGTCAAGGAAGATGATATAATCGTCTACGTACCGAAAGATGTTAACGACTTCCGGCGAGTCTAAGCTTCTTTGCAGCAGTTAAATTTCACTGAGCACAGGGGCGAAACAAGACCCTATGCAAACCCCTTGTTTTTGCAAGTATGTATTTCCATCCCAAGTGACGAACGTGGATTGCAGGTAGAAGGCAATCAACTCGAGGAGCCTGTCTTGGGGGATGCCTAGTCCGCGTCACCAAAGCCACCAACGCCTCTTCCTTCGTCTCACCATGAGCGAGACGCTAGCGCTATGTGACACTGGCACCATGAGAGAACAGCACACGACAAAACAGCACATGACAAAACAGCACGCGACAAAACGGCGCGGTAAAAACAGCACGCGTCAAAACAGCACGGCGTCAAAAGAGCACAGCGACAGAACGACACGGGTCAAAACAGCACGCGTCAAAACAGAATGGCATCAAAAGAGCACAGCGACAAAGAGCACGTGCCAGAACAGCACAGCGTCAAAACAGCACGTGACTAAGTGCCTGCTGGTTTTCGGTGCTGTGCCACCCCATGCCAGTGGAGTTGAATCTGTTGTCGCTCACTTGCGATTGATTGTTAATTCGTTGATGTTAGTATATAACTAGGTGTAAAGCCACGGTAAAAAGTGTAGATGTTGTGGCCGCTGCGCTGGCGGGGGTGTTCTTTTATTATTTGCTTTCGCTCCCGACACCGTGGGCACACAGATGTGTGCGGCCGTTCGGGGCACCGAAGGCCTGCTGTCAACATGTCAACAGCTGTCGCGCCATTTCAAAAGCCTTGGCCGCGTCGCGGGCTCGGGCGACTTCGTCGAGGTCCTTGCGTCAGGTCTCGGCGATTCGTGGCGTTGGCCGGGGCGAGGCGGGGGGTGGGGGGGGGGGGAGGCCGGGTGGCGTATAAGCAAACCATATCCCGTACAGTGCCTGGCCCCATCGTAAGTTGAAAGCATTCGAGTGATCTAGGCACGCGCGTGAAACGAAGTGTTTACAGCGGCGCAGCGTAACGCGCGTCTCACCCACCAGCGTAGCGGCGGACGCCATCTTGACGAGACGAAAACGCGCTCAAATGCGTTCAAACGGCGCGGAAGTGACGTCATGTCACGTGACATTTTGAAAACCAATGAAATGGCCGCTTTTGCGTCGCGCCGAAGGGGCGTGGCCAGGCACTGTACGGGATATGGTTTGCTTATACGCGGCCGGGCGCGGCTCGTGTAGACGCCCCAGCGGGACCCGGGGCTGTGGAATTCTCCGTGGAGCGGTTGCACCAGTCGCACAGATGTGCCCGGCGCGCCTTTGGTGCCTTTGGGGACCTCGGCCCACGCTCGGTGACGAGAGAACGGTTTCCGTGTAGGCAGGGGTCGACGGTTCTCGCCGAGGCCGGACCCTTGGCTGTGGAATTCTCCGTGAAGCGGCTGCCCCAGTCGCACAGATGTGCCCGTCGCGCCTTTGGTGTCCTTGGAGACCTCGGCCCACGCTCGGTGACGAGGGAACGGTTTCCATGTAGGCCGGGGTCGACGGTTTTCGCCGAGGCCGGACCCGGGGCCGTGGGATTCTCCGTGAAGCGGCTGCCCTAGTCGCACCGATGTGCCCGGCGCGCCTTTGGTGTCCTTGGGGACCTCTGCCCACGCTCGGTGACGAGGGAGCGGTTTCCGGGTATGCACGGGTTGGTGGTTCTCGGCGAGGCCGAGAGCCAGTAGATATTTGGTGGTATTGGACGCCTTTTCAAAGTGGGTGGACGGACTGCCTATCACCACTCCATCAGCAAGCGCGACCATTGCGGCGCTGCGGCAGGTCTTTGCGGCGCAGGGATCGCGGGACATTATCGTGTCCGACAATGGTCCCGCTTTCGCCAGCGCCGAGTACCTGGACTGGCTGCAGAAGAATGGAATCCGCCGGATGTGGTTCCGCTGTATTACCCCGCTTCCAATCGTGCAGCCGAGCGGGTAGTACTGACAATCAAGAACAAGCTCAAGAAGAGCTAGCCCGGGGATTTCCGGACGCAGGTGGCCCGGGTAATGTTCCAGTACCGGACCACACCCCATGAGGTCACTGGCCGTGCCCCCTGTGAGCTTCTGCTGGGCCGGATGGTCAAGACACCCTTGGACGTCCTGCATCCGGACCTCCGGTCCACTGCGCTCCTGAAGCAGCTGAAGCAGAAGCTGGCTGCTGACCGAGTGTGCCGTCCCGGGCGTTTGCCGGAGCCGGGAGCGTCGGTCTTCGCCAGGAACTTCCGTCCTGGCCCACCCTGGTCCGCCGGACATGTTGTCGCTCCAGCGAGCGCCTCGTCGCTACTCGCCCGCATGCCCGACGGGACCTCCTGGCACCGGCACGCCGACCATGTTAGGCCTCGCTTCGGGACCGGGATAGCACCCTCGGCCGTCGCTTCGAAAGACCAGCCCACAGGGGAACCAACGACGGCACCAGTCGCGGCCAGTGGAGCACCACCCACCACGGAGGCGACAAGCTTTGCCAGTCCTGTGGCTCCAGTTGGACCGGTGCCAGTCTCAAATCCAGTCCCTGCGGTTCCACCGAATGGAGCGCGACCTTTTCAGGCAGCGCCCGGCGTTTGCCACACCTTGCCCGTCGACAACAGTGACCAGGCGGAGTACGCGGCAGAAAAGGCCACCTGACCGTTCCTCGGCGGGGTAACCTTCGCCGTCGACCGGCTAGGACTTGGCACGACCAGACGCGGAATTGGTGTCGGTCGTGTGCCTTGGTATTCATTTATTTTGTTTTTTTAGAAAAACAAACTGGGGGAGGGATGTGACAAATACGTAGCGCCCCCTCCAGTCCACCCGTCTATGGCCGCCAGGCTCGGCGGGCAACATTGATCACCGCAGCAATAAACGCCGAGGAGCGCACACCGCCCCGGTCAGTCATCGTTCACCCCCACAACCAGGCTGCGAGTCGTTCACTTCTCGGCGGGTGCTTCGGCCCCCTTCGTCCACGATCCCGAAGAATCGTGGCAGTCTGCGGCCCTGCTACGTAGTCATTAACATAGGATTGGTTTTTCATCTCGCCTGCCTCCTCCGGAAACCGGTACTTTACAATTTCAAAGTGAAGTCGCAAGGGTAGCTGCCAATACGAACGGGCTAGAAGCTGCTCCAAAGGGCAGTCGGTTCATTCTCCAGGCTTCGAGGGATGGCAGGTCATCTCCAAGAGCCGGCAGGGTCTTGTACCACAGGAACCTCAGCCCATCTGTCTTTCTGAGCCAGATTACTTTGGAGGAACGCGCTTTCAATATCGACCGTGATAGCAATTTGGTTTGTACGAAATTTCAACAGAAGGTTGAGAATGTCTGCTTTTATATTTAGACCCCTGTGAAGGCCGTAGTTCGGTGATAGTTTTCCACCACTTGAGGAAGCATCGAAGACTATTCGCACATTCGTAGCTTCCTTTTCTTCTTTGATGACCGCTGTAGTAATCTTGATTAGCGATAGATGGCGCCAGTCGCCATCTTCTTGTGTTATTTTGTTTGTTTAAAAGATGGCGCCATGTTTCCTTTTATTTCTTATTACTGGCGCCACCTGGGTTTTTTCTGTCAATAAACTGGGGCTCACGAGTTTTCGTGAGCCAGTCGTTACCAGCCCACGCCCGGGATCAGACGTGTCTTTCTTTCGTCTGGCTCTTCTGGAGCCTCCTGTCTCTGATGGCCACGCCGGCCCGGAGTCCAGCGACGATGGGGACAGCCGGCTCCTCCGAACCGTAAGCCGCTCGCCGGCGCGTCGGCCATCACGTCTTTCTTTGTACAGGGTCCGATCAAGAAAAGTAAACCCTACTTTTCGGCCCGCGTAAAAGAACTACGCATCGCAGAACGCTCATTCTCCGCCCAAAAGTAGAGCTAGAGGTCACAACCAGATGCCAAAGTTTCAGCTCGATCCGATAACTTAATCAAAAGTTATAAGTGATTTTCTGAAAATTTCAATGGGAAAATGGCGCCCATTTTTGCCCGTTTTCGGTTTCTGGTGCCATAGAGCCCCATGTGTTTGAAAACTCCGTCGGCCGCCATTTTCTCATTGAAATTTTCAGAAAATCACTTATAACTTTTGATTAAGTTATCGGATCGGGCTGAAACTTTGGCATCTGGTTGTGACCTCTAGCTCTACCTTTGGGCGGAGTTTGAGCGTTCTGCGATGCGTAGTTTCTTTATGCGGGCCGAAAAGTAGGGTTTACTTTTCTCGATCGGACCCTGTAGTTTAGTTATAACGCGGGCAGTTAATACTCGGCACTCGTTCCACCCAGCGTTCCTACTTCTGCGCTGTCTCGGGACTGGGCCCCCGAGCACGCAGGAGGCTGTAGTCAGTATTCGGACCCAGCGTCCAAGTCAAGTCTTCTCTCTTTGTAAAATACTAAAACCGCTTTGTGTGGCATATGGTACAACGGTCTGTGCGCGTGATCTTCTTCGACCTTCTCAGCAAAGTTGTCATTAAGGTGCTCCCGTATCGCATCGTAATATTGCTTCAACCGTGTTTCCTTCTTCAGAAGACGGATAGTAAGTCCTTCCAGCCGGCTGCGGGCTACCTCCTCATTAGTGCTCAGCTCGTTAACGTTGTGTCTCCTCGGAAAGCACACCTCATACTGCTCGTCAAGCTTCTCAACCGTAGAAGAAAACACTTGAGGTATGTCGTGCGTGCTTATGTCGTGTCTATCTTCCTGCAGGATGTCAACTTTGAATTTCCCAAAACGCCCGTAGCCCCCATCCGCTCTGCTGTTGATTTATTACTTCCCTGACTGCTGCTTGGTTGCAGCTCCCTTCATATAAATGTCGCCCCGTACCTTGCAGCGTTCAGCCGAATATGGTCTCCACCGTCGTCAGATTCTCATCGATTCATTTAATGAGCTCCGTCACGGGCCTTCCAGCAGTTATCTACTCCAATCAAATTCTGATGTTGATGTCTTTTCCAAACCACGAGCATGCAAACTCAGCTATCTACGGCCCGCAAGTGTCCGCTGTTTGGCCAAGACTTGCAGGGAACGCTGCACAATGGCAAATGATGGGAACTTCTACAGCTTCAATTTGTACCCCTCTTCGATGCTTTTGGCTTTTGAGCCACAGCACTTCTCTTCGAAGTTTTTTTTTGCTTTGACAAGAGTCGTGTCACCGAGGACAGTCATGTTAAATACCTCTTTTCCAAGAATTCTGCACGACAACTCGTTGACATCTCTGGTTGTTACAACTGTCCGCTGTCTTCCTCCATCCAGCAAGCACCGAGATAAGCGTCTCTTGCTTCACACAAGCCACGTTTGCATGGCCCCGCGTCCACCAGCCGCTGCTGGTGGACGGCACTGGTGGACGGCAGGCCACGCTTCACGTCGAAGCGGTCGAGCACCATGTCTTCGGGGGTGTCGTTGGCGGACGCCAGGCCCGTGGGTGACAAGCACGTGGGAAAGAGCTCCCGGTGAGACGGCTTGAAGGACGGTTGTCTCTGACCTGGAGTGACGTCGTCCTCATCCGCGATGACGAGGCGGTCGGAGTTCGAGCTCAGGTCATAGGGGTGGGTGGTGGAGGAGTCAAAGATAGCGGCAGGGACCGAGAAAATATTGTTCTACCAAGCGGTTTGCAACAGCCATGCTGCTGACAGCCAGCAGAAACCTCCACACCACCGTGATGCTGGAAGTACTGAAGGCCACTTGGAACCAGCGGCCACTCTGAAAGCGTCCATGATTTCGTCCACTGGCGTGTCGGCAGGGACACTAAGCATAGAACACTGCGCCTTCGACGGCGTGGTCGAGGACGCCACGGCGCTAACAAAACCCCCGACGACCGTGAAAGCAGGTGGCTACGGGGACGCATTGACATAAACGTGCTCTAAAAAATGAACAAAGGTCACCTTAACACCGCGGCTTGACATGTCAATGAAACGTTTAACCACCAGTTCTCCAGGTAAACGCCAAAGGAACGAAGAAGCGCGAGATCTGTTTATCTTTTTCGAATATTCTTGTAAAGTGACTTGCCTCCCCCAAGACCATAACTTGTACAGCCAAAGGCAGTCGGTAAATCTCCAACTTTGCTGTCCGTGCATCATTTATGCTTTCTGGCACAGATGATATAAGCAAGCTCGACTGGCTTGCAAAGACGGCGCTGCGTGAATGTCGCTTAGAACGCACGTGGCAGTTCACGTTTGTAAACAGTGGTTAAAGACAGTCTGCATACAAATTCTCAACACGAGTCACCGCGAGATTTGTACTTCGAATGCCGCATGGCAATCAGCACAACGGAGCAAACGTGACACGCGGCATTTGAACCCCGGATATTGCGGTGACTCTTATTTGCAGACTCCTTTGTGTGATGTATGAACAGTGTGACACCGGCTTAATATGGCGATGCAGCGATTTTTGTACTTTGCGCAAATACCGCTTAAAACTGGTCCCTGACTTTAATAACCTGTGAAAACACCCGTTCGAGTTTCACCACAAGCACTAGAAGTCGTAGAAAAAATAATGAAAAATGAGCAGAGTTCATCCCCTCAACTGGCAACCAGAACAAGAGGCCACGTTATCTGGAGCTGATTATGCACGTTTGCAAGAAAGGATCGTGTGCCCTGCCGTTTTGAGCGGTACTAGAGCCACTTTATATGGCAGCGTAGCTGCCAGAGTAGCGCTACGCTTTTCCGTGTGCCGTCTCTCACCGCGATCGGTCACACGCGGTACCATAGCGACGAGCCGAGCTGGCACCGTGCCCATAGCAACCGAGTGACTACTCGTCACGTGACCTCGCAAGAGCCGTGATGTTTATGGTAAGATGGCAGCGCCCAAAGCTGGTAAATGTGAGTTTGTTCGGTGCGCGGTAGTCGCAATGTACCGCTGCTTGCCATTGATTTCGGACATTTTCGTGCTCTCTGACGCAAGTATAACGTGTAGGTCTGAAAGAATGAGACTTTATACCTGTTATGTGTACGATCGCTCTGGATATTAGCACCTGTGCGACAGCGTCAGTCATATCGTTGTAGCGATGCTCGGATTCCCGGATGTGTTCGAGGATCGATAAGACTTTTAACATGCAATTTTCGCATACGCTTTGCTTTGTTTCAACGTTGGAGTGTCTCAGAATCGATGCGAAATGTATGCGTTGCATGTTGCGGCTTAGGGAAGTTGTTTCAGCCCCAGGTAACCGCATAATGACAGAAAATTTTAACGAGGAAGCTCCTGCGATCTTTACGTTTTGTACTAATGAACGATTTTACGATATAGCTTTAGGATAAAATTTTCGCATTTTTCTAGCTTCCTTAAAAAGTTTGAATTTATGAGAATCGAAACGAAAGGTATACGTCGCGTGTAGGGCCTAGGAGAAGTTTCAGCCCTGGGTCACAGCACCGTTTAGCAAGGAAGCGGCTGCGAACTTTAACCTTTTCTACTAGCCGAAGATTTTACAAATCGGCAGTTCTGAAGATTTTGATATCACGTGCTTTCGTTGGGCAATAGACCCTTTCCGAAATTCAGTGCCATCTGGTGGTTCGTAAAGCAGTTTAGGTTTTGCCATATCAATGGCGGAAATGAACTTGTATCGGCACCGTCACTTTTGCAAGTCAATGGCACGCGAAGAATTCTTCAGTGTGAGTTCGTTCTCGATCACTTTCAGTTCGATGGTGACCAAGAACCTGCATTCAGAACAAAGCTCCAACCACACCGTGGCTCCAAGCCCAACCCTCAGGTGCCTCGAGAACATTCTATACACCAAAGTGCTTTAAAGCCGATTGTGTGCCGCCCGCAGATTGACTGAATCCGAGTTATTAGAAATAAACGCTTACGTAGCTCTTGTGTTTCATTCCTACGTCGCGTCGTGCTGACCCCCCGAATGTACAGGCCTTGCATCATCCGCTTAGAAGCATCTTCAACGTCTTCCTTTATGAGTCACTAGAAGGCCGCCATTGGTATGGCACAAATGCCGTTCCACAGATGATGATAGCGATCAAAGTGGCCAGACTGAATTTCGGAAAGGGTCTATAGCTTGAATTTGATCGCAGTGTTTTTTGGTTTTTTTTTTCAGTGATGACGAGCAGGCGTTTTTTTTTCAAATGACGTATATGAAATATCCTGCTACATAACAATGCATCAACACATACTATTAAGCTTAGATGCTCAAAGGTGTGTTCGTTTTTGTAATTAACAAGTTACAGACATAATTACATCTTACGAGTGTACATTTATTTTATGTTGCTGGGCCCGTTCTGTGCTCATTGATGTCAGTGTGCTATCATGTTATCACCATGTGTGTATGGTTCTAAATAGCCTCTTTTGCGATGCCTACAAAAGCCAAAATGACGTCAGCCGACCGCAGCTCACGCACTGGACACGAAAACTGCGTCACTTGGACGTATGCGCTCGTCAACAATCATTTCGTCGACTAATATTTGAATTCGCATTCGTGGCTAATGAGTGCCCTGACGGAACGTATTATCACTTGCGAATCCCAAGTTCTATGGTGTGCTTAAAAAACACGGTGGAAGCTTGGAATCATCGCATCGGTGCCCTAGCACGTCACGGCCGCGTGATTTCACAGTTCGCTTTTGAGTTGAGGATTACAGCTAAGGAAGACGAAGTTAAAAAATCATTGCATGGCCCCTTTAACACGGATATGTGTGCTACAACAGATAAAAATATCGACTTTTTGCATGCCGGTAAACTTCCGGACGACCACTTAGCCCGTCGGCAAGAACTCCTCATATCCGGCGTCCGTCTCTTTTGATGGCGCTACCAACCCTCTGGAGACCACCATGCTGTCCTTCTTGACTTAACCCCGTCGACTGTTCATCCGCCCAAACGAGGGTGAGACCGTCGTCGACGTCGCTTTTCGCCAGTCGGTGAGATAATCTCATCTTGAATGGATGATTGGGTCTTGAAGAAGTGTGATGCTAAGCATACATTCGCTTACTATGGGGCAGTCGAGCAGCAGTCATGTCTCGAGGCAGTCGTCCTGTCGTGGCCGGCGTAATTGGATTTTGCCCCATAGGAGCGAAGTCCGAAAACACAAGGACGGTACGTACGTTCCACGAAGCGGCCGCCATCCCTGCGGCCCGGAAAACCACTCGCCTTGTCCGTGCACCTACGATACTTAGCAGCTCTCATCGGCTGACAGTCCGCGGGCTGCAAATCGTCTCACTTCACAGAAGAAACAGGCAGCGTGCCTCCAAAGGCCCGTGCCGTACCGCCATGCCAAGCATCTTTTATCACTTTTCAATGAACGAATGGAGATATCAACTATAAAAACGTTGCCGCCCGGCGTCGCTAGCAGCATGGTTCCCATGGCAACTTCCCAGGCCCAAAATGGAGATCACTATCGGCGCTTCTGACATCGTGCATCTAGATAATTTTGCGTCGTGTCGCTACTCTGGCAGCTACGCTGCCACATACAGTGGCTCTAAGCGATACTGGCGCCGCGTAACGTTTGCGCCATGCTTGGGCGCGTCAGGGGCATGTCACTGGGGTGCGCGATGACACGATGGCGGCGCCTGCTCTATCGCCGTCGGCCTGCGTTAGCGACACCCTTACTGTTTCGGAACGCAGGAGGAGGTATCCACACAGAATCGTAGCATCAAATATTGTAGGACGGGGCATGTTTAAAGGTTGGAGGCTGGTTTTATAAAGATCGCAGCCTCTGTTCCCGCACGTCGTGAAAGGCAGAGCTGCCGCGAGCGAACCATTGTTGATGCAATGTCCATGCGGCTTTTGGTGAATTTCGTTGAGCGCTTTGAGACCAGATATGTTTGTAAATTTTCGATTTCTTACAGGTTGAGGTATATTATTGTTTGTGCTTTTTCGTGGTGGAAGACAACACCTGGCCAGTTTCAAGCACATAAACCATAAGGCGGGCGTTGAACAGAGTACGGAAGCGATGGTATCTGGTGAAGCAGGGCTTCCAAGGATACCCGGCGAGGCTCAAAGCATGGCCCACCAACTGCCGCATTTTGACGACGAACAAGATGTGTGGAACGCTCACCTCGTGAAGATAGAATCGTATTTTGAAGGCAACGATGTGGTGGAGGATGCTAAGAAAAGGGCTCTGTTGGTGTCTGCGCTTAGGACAAGTGTGATACTGTGCTTTGCGGAAGGGTGGTGTTCAGGAAGCCGAATTCGCTACAGTACGATAAAGCGGTCCGTGCTCTAAACGATTACTACGGCACTAAACCAATGCGATTTTGGAGAGTTTCAAGTTATTTAATCGATGCCAAGAGGGATGAGAACCAGTGCACGCATTCTCCCTGGAAATAACAAGAATTCCTAATAACTGCAACTTCGGGACGACATTGAGCAGGAGTTTACAAGAACGAATTGTTTGCGGCGTCAGATAAAAACATCTGCAAAAAAGGTTGTTGGGCAAACGAGAGCATAGTTTGTGGGACGCCGTAGCACTTGCCGTGGCAGGAGAAATTGCAGAAGCCGACGCACAAAAAATGCCGCGGGAAATCGGGCCACCCGAAATACACAGACTGAAGGGAGAGCAAAGGATGCCTCCCGCTTCCAGGATATCGCTGCATTTATCAATAGGCCTCGAACGCTCCGGTAAGACCGATCACAGCACTAATAACTGTAAATGGCAGAAAGCAAAATGTTTCCAGTGTGGCAAGCAAGGGCATTTGGCTCGAAAGTGTCGTAACCCTAAGAGCGCCATGTGACAAAACAACCAACTATGAGCAGTAGAGTTCCGGAAGAAGATGACGACAACCTGACCATTGAGATTGGGAATTCGGCAACCCAAAAAGAAAGAAAGCTTGTACAGCCTGGACGACGCATGTTCACATGGGCTGGAATTGATGTGGTCATAGAAATTGTCACGGGGTCACCTGTCTGCGTCATAACGCAAGAAGTGTACGAAAGGCATCGCAAACCCTGGCCGAGACTTCAAAAGCCTCAAGCGAAGTTGAATTGCTACTTGGGACAAATTCCAGTTATCGGAGAACTAACCATGAAAGTGGCATACCAGTCGACAACTGTAGAGGGTACATTGACCGTCGTGGATTGCCGAGGTTCATGCTTGTGCGGAAGAGACTTGATTGAGAAATTGAATCAACGTAACGTTCTTGTTTTGAGTCTGACAGCAATGCTGAAGTTTTTCTGTGGCCAGCAGCAAGGTCTCCAGAGTCTACTGAACGAGTACGAGGACTTCTCTTCTCAAGAGCTTCGACTCATTCAAGGACCACCTGCGCATCTGTACCTCAGAGATGGAGCAGCTCCAAAGATTTGCAAAGCAATATTAATTTCTCTTGCCTTACCAGATAATATATCCCTGGAAGTGGATAGTCTAGAACTGGCCGTATTATTTCATCAGTTACACACTAAATGGTCTACGGGTAGTGTGCCGGCTCTAAAAATGGATTTGACCTTACGTATTTGTGGGGATTTTAAGTTGACACTGAATCCAGTTTGCGCGTTAGAACAGGATCCGCTCCTGGTTATCGAGAACATGTTTGCTTGTCTGGACGACGGCGACCGTTCCAGCACACTGTACTAGCGGGACGCGCGTATTACCAAGTGCCGAAGGGTGGAAAGTTGGGCTAGTTGGTAGTTATTCATCTTAGTTTTGAAAGCGCACAAAAGACGAGGACAGAGTAAAAACACAAACGACGGACGAGCGCTCATCCGTCGTTTGTGTTTCTTACTCTGTCCTCGTCTTTTGTGCGCTTTCAAAACCAAGATTACCAAGTGCCTCTCGATGTGGAATCGCGGAACCATCGTAGCCTGTTTTGCCATAACCGATTACCACTTGGAATAGCCTCAGCGCCTGCTATGTTTCAATGCACGATAGAATGTGTACACTGAGGTCTTCCAGACGTGCAAGCCTACTTAGATGACGTCACATTTTCTGTGACGATGGAACAAAACTGAAATGCATTTTGCAGTGCTTCCGAGAGAACGGGGTGAAGTTGCGCTAGAACAAGTGCAGATTAAGGCAGGAATCAGTCACCTGTCTTGGCCGTCAGATTGACGGAGAGGGACTGCTCGCAACAAAAAAGAACCTTGAGGCCATCGCCCGAAAAATGTAAGTGATTTGCGCTCATTTATCGGCATGTTGACCTTCTACAGCAGATTTCTACTTCTAGCGTCCACACTGCTATCGCCGCTTTACCAACCTTTAGGGAAGGGTTGTCGTTGGGTGTGGGGACCTGGCACAGGACGAGGCATTTAGCAAAGCAAAGAAAGCCTTAACAACAGGAAACGTGTTGAAATCATTTCGACCCGGCGAAAGAACTGCGCTTGGAGTGTGACGCATCACCGTACGGTGTTGGGGCCGTGTTGTTTCACCATGTAGGAAAGGAGAACAGGCCGATCGGGTTCCGCTCGCATACCTTAACTGCTGCTGAAAACAATTACTCCTCATTTAGAATGCGAGTCACTCGCTCTCATTTTCGGTGTGTCCAAGTTCCGCGATTACCTTTTGGGCAGAGAGTTCACCTTGGTCACAGTGCACCAGCCACGGTTTGCTCAAGCCGGGCCGGCCGGCCCCCGCTATGGCTGCTGCAAGAATCCAGCGTTGGGCACTGCTTCTTGGAGGCTACCAGTACAAGCTGGACTACCAGCCTGGTAAACTGATGCTCAACGCAGACGCCTTAAGCCGGCTACCGCCACAGAGCTTTAAGGAATCATTCAGCCCAATTGAGCTTCTGCACTATGTCTTAGCACTGCATAATTTTGAGAGCTGAAAGAGCTGACTGCCGGAGACCACGTCATGCCCAAAGTTAAAAGATGCATCCTAGATGGATGGCTAACAAGCTGAAAGCACATAGAAGTAGAATTACAACCATTTTATGAGAGGAAGCTCGAGCTCTGAGTAGCACAGGACCTGGTGTACTGAGGTCACCGGGTCGTGATTCCAGCAATTGTGAGGAAACGACTGCTAAGCCTGTTTCATGAAAGCCACCAGGGCGCATCCTCAGTGAAAGCGGTCAAGCGGGCAAAGTTCTGGTGGCCTGATCTTGACTAGGCCATTGAAAGCCAGGCGGTTGTTTGCAGGAAATGTGCTTAAGCTATGCCAATGATAAGTGCGAATGAGTCAGCTAATTGGCCCGAGACCAGGGAAAATTGGTCTAGAATACACATTGATTTAGCTGGGACAATAAAGATAAAAATGATACTAATTGTTGATTAGCTGGGACAATAAAGATAAAAATGATACTAATTGTTGTTGATTCACACAGCAAATGGATCGAAGCCGTCGCATTGTTCCACGCGACCACTCAATGAACGATAACAACGTTACGTATGTTGTGCAGTCGCTTTGGAATTCTGCGTACGTTGGTGTCAGATAAGAGAACTCAGTTCACAAGTCAAAACTTTAAAAAGTTTGTCACGATGAACAATATTTCGCATCGTCGAACCGCTCCCTCTACCCGCAATCCAACGGTCTGGCAGAATCGGTCTGACAGAAAGGGCTGTTTGCACCGTCAAAGCCAGGCTGGAAGGGAACCGCTCCCCTCCAGCCGGATGTTCTTTTGCTCCTGCAGATCCTGTGTAGTTTCGCAACTACGGTGATGGGGACAACTGGACATCTGGACAAGTTCCACCTCTGGGTCGCGAATGCTGACATCTCTCAACGTCTTCGAATGTGGTACATCGTCACACTCACCAAGTACGGAGAAGGATACCGGAAGAATGTCACTTGCTAGACCAGCATTCTGGTACGCGGCCTCCGACAGCGTCATCACCTTCGATGATCACAAACGACGAAAGCACACATCCAGACGCGCCGACGACGGTCCCAGGGCAACCCCAGGAAGAAGCGACGTTGCGGCGTTCAAGCAGGTCCCGGAAGACCTTCGACAGGTTTCACTTCTCAAGAAGATAGAATTGTAGAAAACGCAGCGCCTTGTTGTTGTTTTCCACGAACGTTTTCTTGTGTATTTTGTAATCATATCTGTCATGTGCAAACACGATAACAAAATACACAAGAAAAAGTTCGTGGAAAAGAATAACATGGAGCTTCGTTTTTCACATTTTAAAATATTTTTAAAATTTATTTCTGCGCTCAGGGGAGTAGGCTTCAGCAAGTGACGTTTGGCAACATTGTACGACAAGCAAAGAAACGTCCTGGCTGGAGAGTAGGTCTGCCTCACCTCGGCGCGAGGTTTGTGGTTAAACCGGGATCCCACTTGGAAAGGCGTATGTGCCACCAGTGTTGAGCATAGGCACGCGCTGCGGTAGGCAAAGCACAGGAAACGCGCTGCGTTCCATACATGGGTATGTTTCGGCTATTGTTGTCATTGCAACGATTGAACACGGGAACACTACCCGAATGCTTGTCGAGCTATTGATCATCAGGCGCCCAGATCAAGTGCCCACGCAATGCTCGGGTCCAATCTATGAGCCTCATTCAAATATCGTCACTGGGGGTACTGCGATCCACCAGCTACGTCATGAAGTGTTGAAAATGAGAGAATGAAAGAAAACGCTCGCTTTTGTCCTTAAAATGACACCGCAAGAAAGGAGTTTCTTGGTCAGTGGCGTTGCGTGAGAGTGTACGTGGGTCCCTCTAGGGCCAGTAAGCTCGTGTAAAGTGAAGAACATTCCAAGCGAATATCGGTGCATGGCCCCTTTAAGGTGCAACCCCACCCTTGGTTAGTGTGATTCTGAACCAACAGATGGCGGTGGGATCGCCTTCTAGGACTGTACATCAATGCGAGAAATCGTGTGTGGTGGCGCTTCGATACAGTGGGGTATTTTTCTATACCCTGAATTTGGCATCCCTTGTCCCTTGCTTGTTTTTCTCTGCACGAGCTTTTTGTGGAACGCGCACGGCTGCGCCAGTTCTCGTGCAAGGGGGCCTGATGCCTACGCTCCGAGCTCAGGTCTCCAGTAAATGTATGCAGAACAAAAGGCGAAAATCGTCCTGAGCCTAACGGCGAGGCATATGCACAACAAAACCACCGACGCGTTGAAAAATATAAAATTGCCTGTGCGCCGTTATCGGAGATTTCAGAGGCCAATTACACATATTTCAATGTGATCGGATTCATATTGTCACGAATTAAGGTGACGAAAGCACGAACAGTGAACTGAAAAATAAAGGTTTAATCGGCGAACTTGTGTCAAACAGAATAAGTAAAGAGAAAGAACGTCGAGGCAGCAGAAAAGCAAGCGGCGATTCGGCAGCGTAACAGAAAGCGAGAGCGAGGCTGACTCGACAAGGTCGCGGGCAGCTGGTTATCTACAGTGCATCACTATCTCGAAAGTTCGGCAAAGAAGGTTCGAGCGTCGCGTGCACGGGGCGAAGATGAACCGGCACTTCCGAGAATAAGAAAGCAGGGCAAAAGACGTCTGGTGCAAGAATGAACGCGAATCTTCTAGAAGTCCGTGACCGAGCGTTGCTTTCTCGGCTCTGCGGGTGGCAATATGACGGGCCGACGACCCTTTTGTCGTGCATGTGTTTGGCTCTTTGTAGATTTCCAGGAAAACGTGATGACGTGATAACTTAGGTTTCCGAAACTCTAGCTTGAGGAATTAACTACCTGAAAAATCAAAAACAAATGAACTATTTTTTGGGCGGTCAGGTGTCTCATTTAGGTAGCTGGGTGTTTATTTTCGACCAAAACCACGAGACTGAAAAACACAAAAAATGACACTCAGGTTTAGATGTTGAGTTTGGTAAACCCAAAATAGGACTGGTGCGGGAGTCATAATGAAAAAAAATGCCGAGGTTAACAATTAACTCACAGCAATAAATGATAAGAATTAATTTTAACACGAATCCAGTGATAAATGCAACGAATGGCCAGGCAAAGATTCTGGGTCTGTGGATAGCTTTTGCACATAGTTAAAACAATGTACCAACCAGATGTCAAAGTTTAAGCCCGATCCGATACTAATTCGAAATTTATAAGTGATTTTCTGAAAAGTTCAATGGGAAAATGGCGGCCGACGGAATTTTTGAATACATGGGGCTCTATGGCACCAGAAACCGAAAACGGGCAAAAATGGGCTCCATTTTCCCATTGAAATTTTCAGGAAACCACTTATAACTTTTCAATAAGGTGTCCGTTCGGGATGAAACTTTGGCATCTGGTTGTGACCTAGCGCTACCTTTGGGCGGAGAATGAGAGTTAGGCGATGCGTAGTTTATTTTCTGCAATAAAGAAAAGAACCCTGTAAATTTTTTGTTGGTGACATCCTGTACCAGTTTTAATTTAGTGATTTATGCGCGCAAGTAGTGGTGTGCATAAATGAAAAGGATGCAAACGGGTAGAGTTTGACGTTGTATAAAATATAGTGTAAGCACGCACATGGTACGCTGATTAAGAATGAAACAGCCCTACATTTTACACTAGCGTTGAGCGTATCGAAAGTTAAGGGTGCATCAAAAGCTAAAGCTTGTACACATATATACTGCTCAGGCAGTTATGCTTGAATACTCATAGTACTCTATTACCCTCAGAGTTGGTGTAAGTTGTCTCCTGATTGCATACAACAGAAAGAAGGAAACATTCTAACTCTGGGTTGATAGGAAAACTCCACCTGTCAATCATCTCGGCGCCGATTATGAGTATTCACTGCCTACCAACGGTCGCGTGCTTAGAATGAGATTTTCCCACGTGATTTCATACAATCGCAATTGTTCTTGACAAACCACAATGTTTACTCAGGCAAGCGGTCACATGTGAAAGTTCGAATATTTTATATTGATTGTGGCACACGTGGCAAGTTGCAGAGGTTTTTTTACAATCCGTGAAATAGAATTCTCCTAGGTTACCTTGGTCTCTAATGCATGTAGCACACAAAAGAGCAGGAAATGAATCGCAGTGGGAAACGAATACAATAATGATAAACAAGTGTGTAATCACGCGAAAACTGAGGGCATTGCACATATACAGAAGGTGAGCTTTGTTTCACTAAATACATTACCAGTAAAGTATATGGTTTTATCGTGCGAGTGAAGCGGAACATACAACTGCGAGGATAATGCCCTGAACCACACTTCCAGTGAACAAGGGCACCATCCAAAGCATCGAGCTCGCATTTATAGCTTTTGGTGCGCTCAAACCTTTGAAAACACAATTATAATCAATTCTAGTATTTCAATTATTTTTATTAAGTGCGCTTTTGTCTTTTGCGTTCACGTGCCATTTTCTTAGTTATATAATATTTTTCCAGAAATCCCACATCTATGGCCTGTTCCATCACAAGTGAGCAGAACCGCATAATCAAAGATGTAGAGAAAAAAAAAAAGAACGCGAACACGCGAACACGCAATAAAAATTCAATGTAACGGCGCATTCAAAATTAGTTGTCAGTTTTTCAGAGAGCAGCAGTTTCGTAGGGCGACATTGTCACCCGTTGACGATATAAAAAGTGCAGTACAACTGTTAGCTCGGGATCTTTAACGTGCATTACGCAGTATATGTGGCACACGATCGCACGACAGTACGATGCAGATGGGCGACTGAGCCCAGGGTCCCTGCTAAAGCCCCTTGACAAAGGCGTTTTTTACAAGTACCGCCAACCATTGTTGTGGGAAACGCGCAAGACACCTGCCACGAGCGGGTGCTCCGCCGCCACTCGCTTTCAAGGGCCAGTCATTTTAGTGCTGCGCCACCATTTGCCTTCAAGGCCACTCGAGACACGGGCCTCGTGCACTGTCACCTTTGAGGTTATTTGAAGACCAACGCAACGACATCGAATGGCTTTAGTCCCTACATGTTCTGCAGCGTGAGCTCCGTGCCCTTGAACGGAGCCTCGCGCTCGAGACGTTTCTCCTCGTGCTCTGATCTGCGGTGCCACAACACACTCGGCCAACGATCCCTCACCGCACTTGGTTTAGCCTGTGAGCT
The DNA here is from genome assembly GCA_037355805.1 of Ixodes ricinus. Taxonomy (NCBI): domain Eukaryota; kingdom Metazoa; phylum Arthropoda; class Arachnida; order Ixodida; family Ixodidae; genus Ixodes; species Ixodes ricinus. The sequence continues at coordinate 99,107 of JAZHYW010028441.1, read as the reverse complement.
AAACCAAATGAGCTACGCTTAAGGCTGAACTCCGTGGACGAATAATGTGTGAATAACTGGCGAACGCCGCCCGACGGCACGCTCGCTGCGCGCGACGTAGCAGCCACTGTGTTGATTCCACGCGCAGAGCAAAAGCGCCGGGCAAAATTCGTCGGTTATTCGGGATATTCGTCCCATGGAGTTCAGCCTTTAGATATCGGCAATTTTTCCCCCGATATTGTTGTGGGCGCTGCAATCTTGGTGGTTAGTAACAAATCAAACGCAACTGCCGATTGTCATGATTCAAAAGGGCGGTGTCAGGTAGCTCACGTAATATTGCTTTGCTTTGTCGCGAACTGTTTAAACATTTGTGGAGGACGGAAAAGCGTTTCCTGCGATTTCAGATAAAGCTTCAGATAACTGACAACCATCGATTTAAGGGGGATTCAACCGCTCGTCACTCAATGGGCAAATTTCGCTACACAAACCTGAGTTTCAGGAATGCACGATGGTATTCATTCTTTTGGAGGTTACTTATGATAACGTAATGAAGGTTGTACGGCCCTTGTATTTTTCTTTTACAGCGCTGGAGATTTTTAATAAAATGCAGAAATATGACCATTTTGACTGTTTTTAGCGCGTTTTGAGGCATTTTTGAAAATACAATTATTTAGAAGACAAACGTGACAAAACGCTTGGCCGTACGTACTAGGGGTGCCTCTAATCTTAATATTAAGACCATTACGAGAAAGCAAAATATTGTTGTATTTGCGTATTTGTGTAAATAAAATCACCCTGTTAATTTTATTTCCAACTTGTTAAACGAGATGGCGACACTAGTACCAAATGCTTCAAACCGGAGGTTTTCTTGCTGTTGCTGTTGTTGTTTTTCTCTCGAGCTCGAATTCGACCGCGATGTCTCGTTGCTCGTGGATCGGTAGCACGTGTAGCGAAAGCTCGCGCTGTAAAACCCACTGATCGTGGATTCAATCCCCTGCCCCTGCCCGTTTCAATCTGGATGAGCATCGTACCGGCGTGCTGTCATGTATCACTATTTCGTGATGCACGCTAAAGACGTCAGATAGGCAGCGGTATACTGCGCTGTCTTTCATCTCCAACGAAGACACCAGATGCCCTCAGACCTGACTAACTTCCCGCTGTATAAACATAGACACAACAGAATTACAATTGCTGGCTCCGTTGGTCGCCACTTTTTGAACGCTGCAAAAAAGTGTAACTAGTCATCAGTAGATTCCTAGCGAAAGGCCTGATAAGGCTCTGAAAGCGATACTTTTGTTGATTCTATTTTTTTTTGCGTGTGCTATGTTGGCGCGCGTGGTCAAACGATTGCATACGCTACAAGCGTGGCACGTAAGCACCCTAAGATCGTGCAGGGTTGAACAGAGATATCCTAATATGTAGGGTGCCTCAATGTCCTTCTGCTTAGGGTGTTGCTACCCTTTGTAGTATACCCGATGCCGACAGAACGCGCTCACGGGTACAATACAAATAAATCAACGAAAACAAAATGTCGCCATAACGCAGTCAGCGCCACAAACGCGTGCCGGGACACGCTCTTTCACGCGCTTCTGAACAAAAAATAAATAAAAATAAAAGTGTGGGACGAAATGGCCAGATGTCTCCACCCTAATCAAAGCGCACATAAAGGCACCCTACTAATATGTATTTGGAAATAAAAAAATATAGTCTAATGAATTGCAAAGAAGGCTAAAATACTTATTCCAAACAACATTTATTTTACGAAACATTATTTCAGATATTTTCATTCTCTGTAGACCTTGTTTGGTGGCTAGTGGATATGAAAACAAAAAAAGAAGAATGATTTCTATGATTTTGAACAATTACAATATACTTTCTTAACCAACAAACAGGTGCTTACTCTGAGATGCAAATTGAATTTCGACGTTAGCGTTCTGGTACCCGAAATAATTTTTTTCTAAATTTAACACTTCCCGTTTTGCGGATTAGTAAGAAAACCAAACGGGCCATCAATAGGTAGAAAATACGTTTCTACCTAAAGTAAGGCGTACGTTTTTTTTTTTTCTCTTTACATTTTTAATTTTTAGGCAAACTCAAATGAACCTCTATATAACTTTAGTGTCTTCATAAATAACCTCGGGAATTCACTATGCTATTGTCCTTTATGAACACCTCTTTCAACAGTGATCTTACTATGTCACGGTGAAATGAAGCGGTGCTACCTTACCTGTCTGGAAACAAATTGGGGTGTGTGTATGTTTATACAGCTTAGTGCAGGGGTGGCCAGGCTGACCCGGCCTAAGAGCCGCATACAAAACCACAAAACTTCCAAGAGCCGCTGGGGGAGGGGGGGGGGCAAATTTTTGTCCAGAGGAATAAACGAAACTCGAACTACTTTCGATCTATCCGAGTCAAAAACAGTCCGACTGTACATAAGGTAGCAGTAGCACACGACTACCAAACCGCAACCTGTCTTTCGATTCAAAACGCGTTTTATTTCTTTTTTGGAGAAAGTGCTTGTGTGACCGGGAGGGAGGCGGGTGTGTGTGTGTGTGTGGGGGGGGGGGGGGTAACACGCGAAGAGCCGCATGCTGCTCGCGAGCCGCAGATTGGCCACCCCTGGCCTAAACCATAGTCTGCCTCAACGGGTGACTTGTCTCCCAGCTGTATGTGAGCAATTTAGCCAGTGCAGTACAACCGCTAGCCTGGGGTCTTTAACCTGCATCACGCAGTAGTGATAAACGACCGCACGCCGGTACGATGCTCATCCAGATCGAAACGGGCAGGGGTTTTAAAAGCAAATTGTTTTGTGTATGTTTATACAGCCGGAAGTTAGTGTGCCTCAGTGGGCGTCTGGTGTCTCAGCTATAGATGAGCAATTTAGCCAGTGCGGTACAACCGCTAACCTGGGGTCTTTAACGTGCACCATACAGTAGTGATACACGACTGCACGCCGGTACGATGCTCATCCAGATCGAAACGGGCAGGGGTGGGGATTGAACCCAGGATCCCTGGGTCATACAGCATGAGCTTTCGCTCCACGTGCTCCAAGCTGGTGTGCTCTAGCCCACTCGACGACCGATCCTTTTTTTTCTTTTTTGCACGCGGCCACCGATCCCTCTTTATCTGTCTGGACCACCATGGTCTGGACTAAAGCCCTTCGATGTGTTTGCGTTTGTCTTGCAAGTGGCGTCAAATGCGCCAGTGCACGAGGCCCGTGTCTCGAGCGGCCCTTGGAAGCAGTTGTCGGCGCAGTAGTGAAAGGGGTCATGAAACGTATTTTGGGCTGGGATGAATGATTTTAAATTGGGACTTTACTAATCGCATATCGTTTAGTTGGCCAAAAGAAAGACGGTAGAAAGTCAAAAGCCAGCTTTTCGGTACGAACATTTGAAAATATAGCGGACTATTTTGTACCTTCTTTCCTTCGAAAGCTCTCCGCCTTTTCACTATTATACATCCGCGGTTCCCAAAGCGCGTCAGCGGTGCCAACCTGACGTCAGCCGAGCCCAGCTCACGCATTGGACACGAGGACTGCGTCACTCGGACGTATGCGCTCGTCAACAATCAATCCGTCGACGAATATTTGGATTCGCGTTTGTGGCCAATGAGTGCCCTGACGGAACTTATCGTCACTGAGGAATGACAAGTTCTATGGTGTGCATAAAAAGCACGGTGGAAGCTAGGAGTCATCGCACCGGTGCCGAAGAATGTCACGACGACGTGATTTCACAATTTGCATTTGAGTTGAGGATTAAAGCTAAGAAGGAAGAAGTAGGAAAATCGTTTCATGACCCCTTGAAATGAGCGGCCCTTCGAAACGAATGGCAGCGGAGCACCCCTCCTCGCACGTGTCTTGCGCATTTCCACAACAATGATTGGCGGTACTTGTAAGCGTGAATTTTATCAAAGGAATTTAGTCTGCACTTGCCGGCAGCGCCTTCAACTTATGGAATTTACGAGGATAACTCGAGTGCAACATAGCTTTGTGTATTTGAGTGGTTCTTTTTCTCTGACAGGCAGACAGACGGAAAGTGTCCTTTCTTGCCATACCCGTTGCCAATGTTGTCAGCTGCTGTTCACTTGGCGCGCGATTGTGGACGAGTAGTAGAGCCGCGCCACTTGCTTGGACAGAGAACTCCTTGGTACAGTTCACGGGTGGGAAAGGAACGTTGCTTCTTGTTGCTTTTGACTCGACGCGCAGAAGTGTGGACCTCCGCCACCTAAATGAGCTATGCTTAGGGTCGGCACTCTGTTCCCCAATATTGCTGTGGGCGTCGCCATCTTGGTGCTTATGCAGAGCAGACGCAACTGCCGATCGTCATGATTCAAAAGTGCGACTTCCTCAGCATTAGATTCGGTGTTAGAAAGCTCAAAGGAATATTGCTTTGATCTGTCGCGAAGCGTTTAAACATTTGTGGAGGACGTAAAAACGTTTCCTGTTATTTCAGATAAATTTTCAGATAACTGGCAGCCATGATTTTAAGCCACAATATGGACAAGTGTCGTTACCGTGAAGCGTAGCTTATTTAGTGGCACTAGGGAAGATCATGACGGAACAGCGCAGAACTGAGCTAGATTTCAGACGCCATCATTCTCAACGATCATTCTTCTATTGTGCCACTAAATAAGCTACGCTTCAGAGTAACGACACTTGTTCATATTGTGGCTTAAAATCATGGTTGCCAGTTATCTGAAGATTTATCTGAAATCACAGGAAACGCTTTTCCGTCCTCCACAAATGTTTAAACGGTTCGCGACAGAGCAAAGCAATATTACATGCTTCCTAACACTGAATCTAAAGCTGAGGAAGTCGCATTTTTGAATCATGACGATCGGCAGTTGCGTCTACTCTGCACAAGCACCAAAATGTCGGCGCTCACAACAATGTTGGGGAACAGAGTGCCGATACTCTAAGCGCAGCTCATTTAGTGGCTCTAGTTCTTCCCAGAAGTGGCGCGCGGCACGTGTCTCGAGCATTTCCACAAAAATGATTGGCGCCACTTTTCCCAGGATAGATGGGCTTTACTCCACACAACCTGGGAGCGGGTTTGCAAACCAGTATTCAGACGAACAGCAGGCCGATATAGGACATAGGAAGTGCAAAACTGCCACTTTATTTCTTTTTTGTTTTCTAGCTTTAAATTAAACTCTGAAAATAAACCTTTTTTTTTCTTTTTTGCAAAACAACGTTTGCGTGTTAAATGTCCTGGTCCAAACGGGCGCAACGCCGCATCTTGTGCTTTCGATAATTTCGAACGTGGACGGAACTTCGAATTCATTAGAAAATCAGAGCTTATTCTATGTTTTGTAAGCCACTGTAATCAACGTATGCACTGGCTCGTATCTCGCGCCGCCTGTTGGCCGCATCCTGCAGCGGCGGACGCAGAGCGAAGAAGGTCTAGCTCGAGATCGGCGGCGAACAGCCCGTGGCCCGAGCCCACCTCGAGCGCCCGACCTGCATGCGCAGCTGCGAACGTGCAACTCGTTTGTTCCGGAAAAATTCTGCGCCATCTATGAGGAAAAGGGTACAAATAAATAGCGGTTGAATCCCCCTTAAACACCAAGATGTGTATGAAGCGTAGCTTATTTAGTGCCTCTAGTTTGGCCTGACCGCACAGGAACAGAGAGAGAACGAACAGCTTAACCTCGCGCTCTTGGCGCTGCTTCAGAAGGCTCCATCAGCCCGTAGCGTTGGCTGCGCTCAGAACTAAGGTGAAGCAAAGCAAATATTCAGATCTTAGGGTTTCACAAGTCAAACCAACAAAATCACTTAACACGCCCAAATAAAAAAAAATTGCAGGTTTATTTTGACTAACTGGAGATCATTTGACGTGCAACCGAAGTCTCAAATTGGCCTCCAGCCGATATTTAAACCCGACAAATATGGATTTATGAGCCTGCGCGTTGGCTCAGAGACACTGAGACGATATAATGTTTCGTGTTTTGTTTTAACATCATTGCCAACTTTAATAGCCACCGAGGTGGTTTTTGAAACAAAATATAGTCAAACCATTCCGACAATCACAGTTTGATTGCGAAAATGATTTTTGCAAGTGATAAAAACACTAAAATGTTTTCGCAACCGTGGCTTAATCTGAAATGGCAGAATGCATTTCATGGCCTTCTGTTTAGGGTGATGCCACCCTTTGTAGTACTCGATGCCGACAGCACGCGCTCACGGGTAAAATACAAAGAAATCGACGAAAACAAAATGTCGCCATAGCACAGTCAGCGCCTCATACGCGTGCAGGGACACGCGCTTTCACGCGCTTCTGATTACAAAAAGAAAAATAAACGTGTGAGACAAAATGGCCGGATGTCTCCACCCTAAGCAAGGCGCACATGAAGGCACCCTAGTCTATTCATTTGGATCGCGTCGGGCATGTGTACCGACGCAGAGCAGAACGCGCGCAAAAGTAGCTGTGGTGCACCCGCTGCCTCGCGCTTGTAGTTCTGACATCTCTAGCTGGCTCGCTCACTGCGGGCATCCAGGCATCTGACACCCTGACATCTGGCGCTTTTTCTGTCTTTCACGTGGCGTTCCAAGCGGCACACGACGGGAAATGCACATCAAGCTGTTCTTGAACACGTGTCGCCATCTGTATTTTATCTTGAGAAACTACAACTCGCCGTAACTGAATGGGAAAAGTTTGAGGTCTTATAACATTCTTGACGTGTAATATATCAATATGGAAGTTCTGGAAAATGTGATATCGAAGAATGCTTCATAATTTAATGTCTCGTTATTTTGATTGGTTGACGTGATTCCGTTTTTATAGCGCCACAAAAAATATTACCATTTTAAACTTTATTTTTATTTTAAAATATACATTATCTGTACAGTTTGTTGCTTATTTTTATTTTATTACATCCAACCGCACGCTCACGTAAAATATCGTGGACGATGGGACGCTAAAACTCGAGAAATAAGTTTTTCAATATTAGAGACTTTGGTCTATTAAAAGCTGAATAATTAACTAACAACTAAAAATAACCGTAATATCGATACATTGAAGTATTGTTGAAAAGCAGCTCTTTGTTTTGACATTAACTTTATAATTGTAAGATACATAGAAAGAAAGTTATAAGCCATCAAAAAAGAACCACAAAGTCATGCACGGTGGGGTTGCACCTTAAGGGTGAATGGTGTTCCTTAGCGGAAACTAAGACGTTTGAAATATACCACATTCTTATTTGAGTGTATTTCAAGTACAGTTCATATTTGTAAGTACACAAAAATTATACCGAAAATATACACTTTTTTACTTAGTACTAAAATCGATTCCTGAAAATACTTTTAAAATACCTTTATTTAAACTACATTTCAGAGTACTCTTCTTGCGTTCTGAAATATGTTAATACTGAATTAGTAGAGACAAAATACCTTTCACATAGTTTTCTTAAAATATTAATTTATTTCATGCAAAATATACTCCCACCCTAACAAAAAATGCAGCGATAAAAAACGTGTGCAGAATACTCTTAAAATACTTCGTAATTGTAAATACTAATGTGCAGTCGAAGTATATTTTGACTGCAATACTTTAGTAGTTTGATTTAAACAACCAAAGTATTGAAAAGCTCGCGCTATCAGAAGTTAACTTCAGGCAGTACAGTTGAGTACACGGAAGTGCCTAAATACAACATTTGATTAGTTTGTCAATGGAGTTGTGCAGCATCGCACTGATAAATCAGCCCATTTGATGGTATTGTTTTGTTTTTTTTTTCTATCAAGAACACACCTCACGAGTTTCTTGCACACCAATCACAAACGGGGTTCGGGAGCTACAACAACAACACTTGCTGACACTGCGAAGCTTCAGGAAGTGCTGTGAGCAGATATGTTTGGCGTCGTTGTGTTAATTCAATGTTAGTTCACTGAATGTGTATACTCACCATTGTACGTGATGTGAGTAGGGACTTTAATATAGTTACGTTAAAGGGACCATGAAATGACCTTTTTACTTTTGCCAGATAACTTTTACATTAAACCTTCAACGTTCACTAAATGCCGAACAGGCATCCGTTTTTGTCTCGGTTTCTTTAACTTCTACACAAAAACATAATCAAATATCGACTTTTTCTTTCTCTCCCACTGACCGCCAAACAAGTTGCGGCGTAATTTTGATGGTCGTGACGTACGCTGGGACAGGAACCGGAAGTTCTCTCGGCTGTAGAATGGGAGCGTCAGCGGCGGCAAGTTGGGGGTGCGCCGGTAGGTTTTACTGCGCTGATGTCACCGACGTATTTTCTGAATCGGCGCCCCTCATCGCCGCGATTGCCATGGACACATCGCAGCTGAGCGAAATTCAATGAGATATTTTTCGCTACAGCGACAGCATGGGACTAGTCCAATACGCCGGTATGCCTGTTGGGAAGTGCGGCGAGTCTTCCGTCGAAGACTCCAGAAGTCAACCCAACTGTCATTGTTGGTAAAAGGCGGCCCGTGTCAGTCGTTTGCAAAGCGACGTAGATAGAAACAAATTGCCGCGGCGTTTTTCGCTGCCTCGGAGATGCAAGAGCGAGCCGACGTTAAGAAAGATACGTTTGAACTACGACAGTGTCAGCAAGAGCCACGTAAATACCTGTTCACACTCTGAGTGTTCGCGCGCGTTTGATGGAAGTGCTGTATTTACGGTGTTGGTAAGCGCTTCGGGACCGATATTTTACGATTGCAACTCGATACTGACTTGACACTCGGCAAAGGAAGGTTGGACCGGCATTGCACGTAGCTCCCACGAACTGTTATAACTCGACAGTGACGTGCAGTCGTGCCAGAATAAAAATGGCATACAAAGTGTACATACCGTGTTACGAAGGTAATCCATACGGCGTTTATTGGAGCTCTATATCACACAAAACAAGAAGATAGAATCGACGAAAGTCGCTTTTCGACGACAGTGTTCGTCAAGACTGCCTCGGAAAACAAGGAAATGACAAAGGGAAGAGATTGACCTCACCTCTTAATCTAAAATTGAGGTCAGTGATCAAACTATAATACGGGAAGGGTCTACAAGGGTCGCGCGGGCATATTCCATTCATGAAGGTAAACATCTTCGACAGACGTCTGTCTGGTTGGGAAGTGATAATGGAAAAATAATTGACTCCAACCAAAAATTAAACTCGGACCCAACGTTTCAAAACCGGTTCGGTTCCTTCTTCAGGGGCGATTGATCTCGTGCGTGGGAGCAGCCTCGTCTTCTTTGGTGGTACGAATATCTCCTGATGGCGCTTCCGCCTTGCCATCGAGTCTTTTTCTAATCACGTGTCGTAGTCCACTTACATAAACAGATGGTAAGGTACCCATAGATCTGCTGATATTTCCTGGTGTATTTTGGATGTGCCATGATTCAAGGTGATGTCTTTTTCGGAGATTGGTTTCAACATCAAGAACGGACGCGTTCGCGAAGTCTATCGGATGGTCAAAAGTTTCACAGTGCTCCGCAAGAGCACTGCGTTCTCGGTCGAATTTGCGTACATCGTTCTTGTGCTGGCGTAACCTTTCCATAAAGTTCTTTGATTCGCCGATATAAGATGCAGGACATTTTAAGCAGGGGATCCGGTAAACAATTCCCGGTGCTTTTTCCTTCGGGGGGCGATCTTTTGGTCTTGGCATGAAACGTCCAAGAGTGGAGACCGGTTGGTGAGCCACGTGAATGCCTTGTTTAGCGAGCACCCGTGATAGTGTTTCGCTAGTACCTGGAACGCAGGGAACGCTGATGCGCGTGATGGGGCGATGCGGCGCAGCTCCCTTTGGTTGTGGGTTTTGGCGAGCGTGAACCGTACGTTTGGTGACTTGTCGGATGAACCTTGTAGGGTAGCCGTTCTTTCTCAGATCTGCGATCACACTCTGCTCCTCGCTTTTCCTGTCAGTTTCTGAAGAACAGATAACAGCCGCCCTGGACATGAGTGTTGCAACGACTGATGCCTTGTGACTCGTTGGATGGTTCGACTTAAAATTAAGGTAGCGTCCGGTGTGAGTAGGCTTCCTTACCGGATCCCCTGCTTAAAATATCCTGCATCTTATATCGGCGAATCAAAGAACTTTATGGAAAGGTTACGCCAGCACAAGAACGATGTACGCAAATTTGACCGAGAACGCAGTGCTCTTGCGGAGCACTGTGAAACTTTTGACCATCCGATAGACTTCGCGAACGCGTCCGTTCTTGATGTTGAAACCAATCTCCGAAAAAGACATCACCTTGAATCATGGCACATCCAAAATACACCAGGAAATATCAACAGATCTATGGGTACCTTACCATCTGTTTATGTAAGTGGACTACGACACGTGATTAGAAAAAGACTCGATGGCAAGGCGGAAGCGCCATCAGGAGATATTCGTACCACCAAAGAAGACGAGGCTGCTCCCACGCACGAGATCAATCGCCCCTGAAGAAGGAACCGAACCGGTTTTGAAACGTTGGGTCCGAGTTTAATTTTTGGTTGGAGTCAATTATTTTTCCATATTCCATTCAGCACGCCAGCCGGTCGTGGGCACTGTCTTGGTCAAGTACCGTCGAAGCAACGCTGCGGAATGGCTGCTAGGCCTATCTGCCAAACATCATTGCCGTTTCAGCTTGTCTCGGGTGTTTGCGGATCCAGCGTTCTTGTTCGTCGTGGTCTGTTTCAAGTACTTTTTTCTTGCTGCTTGAAGTCGGGACGCGCGAGAAGAACACGTAAAAAAATAAACGTTCGTTGGTCGTCGTGACCACGGTGACCAAGCAAGCGACGCTGTCGGCCTTGCTGATTCGATCGTAAAAAGGACAGCTCCGGAGCTGGCGGAGCTGGCTCTCAGCTTCGTTTACCGCACGATAGATGGCGCTTGGCTCTCAGCATTATCAAATTTGGCAATTTTCGCCACACATCTCTAATCCACCACTTTCCGGGTTCCCGGTTCGAGAGTTTGGATTTGGATTTGGATACGACTGAAGTGTCAATTAGCCGGATCCAAATCCAAGTGTATGACTTGGTAGGAAAGCTTCACGCTTCACCGCCATTTTGCGTAAGTGAAGGCGATGCCAACACACTGCGTGGCAGTTGGCTGCCGGAACTCGCACCGGCCGGGGGATGGGAAGAGGTTTTTCAGATTCCCCACGGTGAAATACGGCCCTGAACGGCGAGCAGCGTGGGTACGCGCTGTATAAAGAGCTCACCCGACAGACACCTCAAAGCCGTGGGAGCCAAGCAAGCAGTCCCGGCTATGCGGGGCTTATTTCGTCACGGGTAAGTCGATTTAATCGCACCTAATCACTGTAAAGACACCACGCTAGAATGCTGCGTGATCGTAACGTTGCCGCTTTCTTGAACAGGGAAACCATCGGTGGACAACGATCACCCTGACTTCGTGCCGACTCTGTTCGAGCACGTCAAGAAAAAGTCATCCCTTGCTCGCTACATGCGATGTAAAAATCGCACGAAAACCGAAGGTAACGATGGCTAAAGTTAGCGCTTGTCCCTGTATGCATGCCTTACTTCGTTAGTATCGTGTTCGTGCTTATGACTTTTACTCGACGCTGGGTCATTCGCGGTTCTTACCGGCCTAATGCGGTAAGAAGCACGAAATCTCTGAGCGTGAGGTTATGCAAGCTGATAGCTTTATACCTTGTGCATACTGCTTTCCGAGAAGTGCAACGGAGAATATTGGAAAAAAGGCAGGTTTAAACACGGTATCTTGGGAGCAGACTTTTTTCTGTATGTGACACTAAAATATTGTGTGGGAGTCGCAGTATTTTGTCATAGATATATATCTATAGTGCAGAGTTTTTCCAAATATCTAGTAAAAGAGCAAGCCAAAAGTGTCTCATGGCTGAAGTAACTGCTGAGAACCTGGTTGTGTACAGATTTAGGTAACTTGTACACAACAGAAAGCTAGAAAAAAGTCGTGCCAGATGATGGTGGCGAGTGGCTGTGATTGTGTGCATGATTTGTTTTCTTTTTCACTAAAATTGTATGTTCTCTTTGAAATAACCAGCCCCAACAAAAGCTGCAGTCCCCCCCAGGCTGCAACACGGAGCCTCGCAGCTCGGAGGCCCGTGCCCGGTGTCTGGGACACTATGCAAGGTCTCCGTGGAGCACTCTTATGCGCAGCGACCCTTCCAAGGTGCGTACTGACTATGTTTCCTTTTGGGTTAAGACAGAGAGAGGAATGCACCCTCGTACTGGAGCCCTAAGCCCGCATTTGAACCTGGTGCATCATCTGCCACAGGGAGGTGGCTATCAGAAACACCTGTGAGGTATACATTCCCGTTATTGCACAATGTTGGCAATTTCAATTGCAACTCTAATTCAAGTTAGCTTGCTGTGTTAATTGGCTTGATAACTTTGTAACTAAAATTGTATGCTGTCTTTGAACAACAAACCAGCCCCGACAAATGCTGCAGTGCTGACCAGCCCACAGCTGGGGGACTCGCAGCTTGCTGGTCAGCCCCCTACAGCTCTCGCTGGCCCCCTTCGGACTGGGGCCATCACTCCGGACCTGTGGCCACTGGGACCCGACGAGGGTTCGATGGAGCAGACCCAAGGTGCAAACTGACTATACAACTCGCCATTTAGATCGCATCAGAGGAAAATTCGGACTGGGCTGGCTATGGCTTCATTTTAACCTGCCGCTCTGTCTGCTACAGGGAGTAGGATCTTAGAAGCACCCGAGCGGCACACGGTCCCAATTATTCTATAATATTAGCAATTTCAACCACAACTCTCATTCAAGTTAGCATGGTATGTTAATTGGCTTGATAACTTTATCGCTAAAATTGTGTGTTGTCTTTGAATCACAAACCAGCCCCGACAAATGCTGCAGTCCCGACCAGGCCGCCACAGGGGGACTCGACGCTCGCAGACCCTCTTCAGACTGGGGCCAGTCCAGACCTGAGCCCACTGTCTGAGGGACCTGACGAGGTCTCGGTTCGAGATCCCTGGACACAGCAACACCTCCAAGGTATTAATTTAATTGTTTGGCTTGTATGTTGAGTCTGAAATTTACGAAGGCATTACAGAAATCCACAACCTTCCATCTTCGTGGAGGTTAAGCCATAGCGAGCTCTCCGTCATCAGAACAAACATTGACCTGTGTGCAAAGTATGTCCTTTATTTATATATCAGGCTGCATAGTATTGACATATTGTCACGAATGACAGGCAGAAGAGTCACGAAATAACTGAATAAAATAACCGTGTAATGGGGGCGAACTTGTGCCCAAAACAAATAAAATTACAGTACGTCGCGGGCGTCGAATCTCGGCGGAGCAGCAGGGAAACGGAGCGCTGGCGAAAGACTGACTGCTGTGTCACGGGCGCGCCTTTTATAGTGTTGCCAGAAAACATCCAGTAAAAACTAGAAAGCACTAGAACAAACCAAATTACAAATGAAAAAGAAAACAAAGCCACGAGCTCTGGCTAGAACCCTCGAGAAACTAAATGACGAAGTGAGGAAGGAACTAAAGAAAGAATAAAATATTCCACAGCCGGGTCGCCGCTTGATAAGACAGCCACGTTATCTTCGGCGCTTGATAAGGGACCCACGCAGATGGCAATATGACTGATTTCTTCTCAGGAATGGAGCAGGGCACTGCCATCACCCTGACCACAAACCACCTCAACAACGAGAAGCTGTCCGCACTTCAGCAAAGAATCCTTGACCTGGAGGCGGACAACAAGCGCCTCCATGCGAAGGTTGTACGTCTTCAGGAAAGACAGCTGGGGTTACACATGATCCAGGAGAACCCCAAAGATTGTATGGTCTACACTGGGCTGCCCGAGTTCTCCGTCGTCGAGTTGTTGTTTAATTTTCTGGAACCTCGGGCAGCTAAAATGAACTATTGGAACAGCGGGCATGGTGAGACTAGATCCCGCACGCGGGAAGAGCTGGCAGACGAGTTTTTCATGGTCCTGGTGCGGCTGAGGAGAGGCATGGTAGCTAAAGAAATTGCCCGCAATTTCAATATTTCGGAAGGGCAAGTCAGTAAAGTATTTTCAACGTGGATTAACTTTCTTCAGCAAGAGCTAAGGGCGCTGACTATGTTTCCGACAGTTCTCGAGAACCAGAAAAATCTCCCTGATGCGTTCCACAGGTTTCCAAACACGAGAGTCGTCCTTGACGGAACCGAGGTGCGCACTCAGAAGGCATCGTCCTTGCTCGCTCAGAGGCAGACCTTTTCACCGTACAAGCACTATAACACGTATAAGGCAGTTGTTTGCTGTACGCCCAAGGGCTACATTTGCTATGTTTCAAAACTGTGGGGTGGATCAACCTCCGACCGGGTGATCGTTGAGGAGAGTGGGCTAATGGGGCAGCTAGAACCAGGAGATGCGATCATGGTCGACAAAGGTTTCAAATTTAACGATTTGCCACTGGGAGTGCAGGTCCACATTCCGCCTTTCCGAAAGCCAAATGAGCCACAAATGTCTGAGAATGACGTGGCACACACACGTCACGTGGCAAGCGCTAGGGTAATCATTGAGCGCGTGATAGGGAGGGTGAATCAATTTCACCTGCTTGATCGACCCTTCCCAATCTCCATGATTGATATTGCCGAACCTGTGTTCCAGGTTTGTTGTTTTCTGAGCAACTTCCGTATGCCTATAGTGAATGGCTAAACACGGGGCACTTTGCTTTAACTCTTTCGTTACCACGCCCATTCAAACACATCACTGGTGATCTATGACTTTATTCGTCAATTTCAATGCTTTAACGCTGTTTCTCAGGGAATTAATGCCACCCTGTGGCTAGCCCCAAATATGGGTTTTAGAATCGGCTTCGATTTCCTTGCTTTAGCAAAGCTTTGCTTTTTGATGAAAACTTTTGCGGACTGCAAATGTGTGACTTGTGGCGAAGAGGGGCATTTTATTTTTAAACACTTTAAAGCAAGTTTAAAAAAAAGCAGATGTTACATTCTTGTATATAAGACTAAATATGCTGTGTAAAAGTTTCACCTTCCTATGAGCATCATAACGACATTCGGTCGTGTATCACTACTGCGTGAGCACATTCAAGACTCCAGGTTAGCAGTCGTACTGCACTGGCAAAATTACTCATCTACAGCGTGAACCAGTGTCGCCTCATACTGGCAGAGCGAACTTACGCTTTATGAACACGAACATTTAAATTGAATTTTGATCTGCAAGCATCTCATAAAATTCATTTTCCTGTTAGCGCTGTTTTTAATTTTTAACAAGCATCCTGTATTGTGTTAGTAACGGTGTAAAAGGTCTCCTCTTGCAGAAAAAGGACGTTAGTTTGCATCTCTACTTTATGCGCACCAAGGACGGCAGTGAACGGCTGCTCTACATTTTTTCTAGGTATAAGGGAAGGTAAATTTGGGCTTTTATGTGTCGAAACCAACGAAGGGTTTCTGGCCTGTCCCAGCGAAGGATAGGATTAATTATGGCCAGCTTTTGAAGTGCAATCAAATAGTCGGTTACACTGCGCCTTCTCTGCAGTAAGCCTCCGTCATATTTCCCACAGTTTAGTGCCCTTAACACTCTCTGCTGGCTGAAAGTAGGACCCACTAGAGTGCAATCAAATAGTCGGTTACACTGCGCTTTCTCTGCAGTAAGCCTCCGTCATATTTCACACAGTTTAGTGCCCTTAACACTCTCTGCTGGCTGAAAGTAGGACCCACTAGAGTGCGATCAAATAGTCGGTTACACTGCGCCTTCTCTGCAGTAAGCCTCCGTCATATTTCACACAGTTTAGTGCCCTTAACACTCTCTGCTGGCTGAAAGTAGGACCCACTAGAGTGCAATCAAATAGTCGGTTACACTGCGCCTCCTCTGCAGTAAGCCTCCGTCATATTTCCCACAGTTTAGTGCCCTTAACACTCTCTGCTGGCTGAAAGTAGGACCCACTAGAGTGCAATCAAATAGTCGGTTACACTGCGCCTTCTCTGCAGTAAGCCTCCGTCATATTTCCCACAGTTTAGTGCCCTTAACACTCTCTGCTGGCTGAAAGTAGAACCCACTAGACTGCAATCAAATAGTCGGTTACACTGCGCTTTCTCTGCAGTAAGCCTCCGTCATATTTCACACAGTTTAGTGCCCTTAACACTCTCTGCTGGCTGAAAGTAGGACCCACTAGAGTGCGATCAAATAATCGGTTACACTGCGCCTTCTCTGCAGTAAGCCTCCGTCATATTTCACACAGTTTAGTGCCCTTAACACTCTCTGCTGGCTGAAAGTAGGACCCACTAGAGTGCAATCAAATAGTCGGTTACACTGCGCCTTCTCTGCAGTAAGCCTCCGTCATATTTCCCACAGTTTAGTGCCCTTAACACTCTCTGCTGGCTGAAAGTAGGACCCACTAGAGTGCAATCAAATAGTCGGTTACACTGCGCCTTCTCTGCAGTAAGCCTCCATCATATTTCACACAGTTTAGTGCCCTTAACACTCTCTGCTGGCTGAAAGTAGGACCCACTAGAGTGCAATCAAATAGTCGGTTACACTGCGCTTTCTCTGCAGTAAGCCTCCGTCATATTTCCCACAGTTTAGTGCCCTTAACACTCTCTGCTGGCTGAAAGTAGGACCCACTAGAGTGCAATCAAATAGTCGGTTACACTGCGCTTTCTCTGCAGTAAGCCTCCGTCATATTTCTCACAGTTTAGTGCCCTTAACACTATCTGCTGGCTGAAAGTAGGACCCACTAGAGTGCGATCAAATAGTCGGTTACACTGCGCCTTCTCTGCAGTAAGCCTCCGTCATATTTCCCACAGTTTAGTGCCCTTAACACTCTCTGCTGGCTGAAAGTAGGACCCACTAGAGTGCAATCGAATAGTCGGTTACACTGCGCCTTCTCTGCAGTAAGCCTCCGTCATATTTCCCACAGTTTAGTGCCCTTAACACTCTCTGCTGGCTGAAAGTAGGACCCACTAGAGTGCAATCAAATAGTCGGTTACACTGCGCCTTCTCTGCAGTAAGCCTCCGTCATATTTCCCACCGTTTAGTGCCCTTAACACTCTCTGCTGGCTGAAAGTAGAACCCACTAGACTGCAATCAAATAGTCGGTTACACTGCGCTTTCTCTGCAGTAAGCCTCCGTCATATTTCACACAGTTTAGTGCCCTTAACACTCTCTGCTGGCTGAAAGTAGGACCCACTAGAGTGCGATCAAATAATCGGTTACACTGCGCCTTCTCTGCAGTAAGCCTCCGTCATATTTCACACAGTTTAGTGCCCTTAACACTCTCTGCTGGCTGAAAGTAGGACCCACTAGAGTGCAATCAAATAGTCGGTTACACTGCGCCTTCTCTGCAGTAAGCCTCCGTCATATTTCCCACAGTTTAGTGCCCTTAACACTCTCTGCTGGCTGAAAGTAGGACCCACTAGAGTGCAATCAAATAGTCGGTTACACTGCGCCTTCTCTGCAGTAAGCCTCCATCATATTTCACACAGTTTAGTGCCCTTAACACTCTCTGCTGGCTGAAAGTAGGACCCACTAGAGTGCAATCAAATAGTCGGTTACACTGCGCTTTCTCTGCAGTAAGCCTCCGTCATATTTCCCACAGTTTAGTGCCCTTAACACTCTCTGCTGGCTGAAAGTAGGACCCACTAGAGTGCAATCAAATAGTCGGTTACACTGCGCTTTCTCTGCAGTAAGCCTCCGTCATATTTCTCACAGTTTAGTGCCCTTAACACTCTCTGCTGGCTGAAAGTAGGACCCACTAGAGTGCGATCAAATAGTCGGTTACACTGCGCCTTCTCTGCAGTAAGCCTCCGTCATATTTCCCACAGTTTAGTGCCCTTAACACTCTCTGCTGGCTGAAAGTAGGACCCACTAGAGTGCAATCGAATAGTCGGTTACACTGCGCCTTCTCTGCAGTAAGCCTCCGTCATATTTCCCACAGTTTACTGCCCTTAACACTCTCTGCTGGCTGAAAGTAGGACCCACTAGAGTGCAATCAAATAGTCGGTTACACTGCGCTTTCTCTGCAGTAGGCCTCCGTCATATTTCACACAGTTTAGTGCCCTTAACACTCTCTGCTGGCTGAAAGTAGAACCCACTAGACTGCAATCAAATAGTCGGTTACACTGCGCTTTCTCTGCAGTAAGCCTCCGTCATATTTCACACAGTTTAGTGCCCTTAACACTCTCTGCTGGCTGAAAGTAG
Organism: Ixodes ricinus; assembly: GCA_037355805.1. Lineage (NCBI taxonomy): Eukaryota > Metazoa > Arthropoda > Arachnida > Ixodida > Ixodidae > Ixodes > Ixodes ricinus. Next base: position 81,024 of record JAZHYW010028441.1, on the reverse strand, counting down.
GACCCACTAGAGTGCGATCAAATAATCGGTTACACTGCGCCTTCTCTGCAGTAAGCCTCCGTCATATTTCACACAGTTTAGTGCCCTTAACACTCTCTGCTGGCTGAAAGTAGGACCCACTAGAGTGCAATCAAATAGTCGGTTACACTGCGCCTTCTCTGCAGTAAGCCTCCGTCATATTTCCCACAGTTTAGTGCCCTTAACACTCTCTGCTGGCTGAAAGTAGGACCCACTAGAGTGCAATCAAATAGTCGGTTACACTGCGCCTTCTCTGCAGTAAGCCTCCATCATATTTCACACAGTTTAGTGCCCTTAACACTCTCTGCTGGCTGAAAGTAGGACCCACTAGAGTGCAATCAAATAGTCGGTTACACTGCGCTTTCTCTGCAGTAAGCCTCCGTCATATTTCCCACAGTTTAGTGCCCTTAACACTCTCTGCTGGCTGAAAGTAGGACCCACTAGAGTGCAATCAAATAGTCGGTTACACTGCGCTTTCTCTGCAGTAAGCCTCCGTCATATTTCTCACAGTTTAGTGCCCTTAACACTCTCTGCTGGCTGAAAGTAGGACCCACTAGAGTGCGATCAAATAGTCGGTTACACTGCGCCTTCTCTGCAGTAAGCCTCCGTCATATTTCCCACAGTTTAGTGCCCTTAACACTCTCTGCTGGCTGAAAGTAGGACCCACTAGAGTGCAATGGAATAGTCGGTTACACTGCGCCTTCTCTGCAGTAAGCCTCCGTCATATTTCCCACAGTTTACTGCCCTTAACACTCTCTGCTGGCTGAAAGTAGGACCCACTAGAGTGCAATCAAATAGTCGGTTACACTGCGCTTTCTCTGCAGTAGGCCTCCGTCATATTTCACACAGTTTAGTGCCCTTAACACTCTCTGCTGGCTGAAAGTAGGACCCACTAGAGTGCGATCAAATAGTCGGTTACACTGCGCCTTCTCTGCAGTAAGCCTCCGTCATATTTCCCACAGTTTAGTGCCCTTAACACTCTCTGCTGGCTGAAAGTAGGACCCACTAGAGTGCAATCAAATAGTCGGTTACACTGCGCTTTCTCTGCAGTAAGCCTCCGTCATATTTCACACAGTTTAGTGCCCTTAACACTCTCTGCTGGCTGAAAGTAGGACCCACTAGAGTGCGATCAAATAGTCGGTTACACTGCGCCTTCTCTGCAGTAAGCCTCCGTCATATTTCCCACAGTTTAGTGCCCTTAACACTCTGCTGGCTGAAAGTAGGACCCACTAGAGTGCAATCAAATAGTCGGTTACACTGCGCCTTTTCTGCAGTAAGCCTCCGTCATATTTCACACAGTTTTGTGCCCTTAACACTCTCTGCTGGCTGAAAGTAGGACCCACTAGAGTGCAATCAAATAGTCGGTTACACTGCGCTTTATCTGCAGTAAGCCTCCGTCATATTTCCCACAGTTTAGTGCCCTTAACACTCTCTGCTGGCTGAAAGTAGGACCCACTAGAGTGCAATCAAACAGTCGGTTACACTGCGCCTTCTCTGCAGTAAGCCTCCATCATATTTCCCACAGTTTAGTGCCCTTAACACTCTCTGCTGGCTGAAAGTAGGACCCACTAGAGTGCAATCAAATAGTCGGTTACACTGCGCTTTCTCTGCAGTAAGCCTCCGTCATATTTCACACAGTTTAGTGCCCTTAACACTCTCTGCTGGCTGAAAGCAGGACCCACTAGAGTGCGATCAAATAGTCGGTTACACTGCGCCTTCTCTGCAGTAAGCCTCCGTCATATTTCCCACAGTTTAGTGCCCTTAACGCTCTCTGCTGGCTGAAAGTAGGACCCACTAGAGTGCAATCAAATAGTCGGTTACACTGCGCTTTCTCTGCAGTAAGCCTCCGTCATATTTCACACAGTTTAGTGCCCTTAACACTCTCTGCTGGCTGAAAGTAGGACCCACTAGAGTGCAATCAAATAGTCGGTTACACTGCGCCTTTTCTGCAGTAAGCCTCCGTCATATTTCACACAGTTTTGTGCCCTTAACACTCTCTGCTGGCTGAAAGTAGGACCCACTAGAGTGCAATCAAATAGTCGGTTACACTGCGCTTTATCTGCAGTAAGCCTCCGTCATATTTCCAACAGTTTAGTGGCCTTAACACTCTGCTGGCTGAAAGTAGGACCCACTAGAGTGCAATCAAATAGTCGGTTACACTGCGCCTTTTCTGCAGTAAGCCTCCGTCATATTTCACACAGTTTTGTGCCCTTAACACTCTCTGCTGGCTGAAAGTAGGACCCACTAGAGTGCAATCAAATAGTCGGTTACACTGCGCTTTATCTGCAGTAAGCCTCCGTCATATTTCCCACAGTTTAGTGCCCTTAACACTCTCTGCTGGCTGAAAGTAGGACCCACTAGAGTGCGATCAAATAGTCGGTTACACTGCGCCTTCTCTGCAGTAAGCCTCCGTCATATTTCACACAGTTTAGTGCCCTTAACACTCTCTGCTGGCTGAAAGTAGGACCACTAGAGTGCAATCAAATAGTCGGTTACACTGCGCCTTCTCTGCAGTAAGCCTCCGTCATATTTCCCACAGTTTAGTGCCCTTAACACTCTCTGCTGGCTGAAAGTAGGACCCACTAGAGTGCAATCAAATAGTCGGTTACACTGCGCTTTCTCTGCAGTAAGCCTCCGTCATATTTCACACAGTTTAGTGCCCTTAACACTCTCTGCTGGCTGAAAGCAGGACCCACTAGAGTGCAATCAAATAGTCGGTTACACTGCGCCTTCTCTGCAGTAAGCCTGCGTCATATTTCCCACAGTTTAGTGCCCTTAACACTCTCTGCTGGCTGAAAGTAGGACCCACTAGAGTGCAATCAAATAGTCGGTTACACTGCGCTTTATCTGCAGTAAGCCTCCGTCATATTTCACACAGTTTTGTGCCCTTAACACTCTCTGCTGGCTGAAAGTAGGACCCACTAGAGTGCAATCAAATAGTCGGTTACACTGCGCTTTATCTGCAGTAAGCCTCCGTCATATTTCCAACAGTTTAGTGGCCTTAACACTCTGCTGGCTGAAAGTAGGACCCACTAGAGTGCAATCAAATAGTCGGTTACACTGCGCCTTTTCTGCAGTAAGCCTCCGTCATATTTCACACAGTTTTGTGCCCTTAACACTCTCTGCTGGCTGAAAGTAGGACCCACTAGAGTGCAATCAAATAGTCGGTTACACTGCGCTTTATCTGCAGTAAGCCTCCGTCATATTTCCCACAGTTTAGTGCCCTTAACACTCTCTGCTGGCTGAAAGTAGGACCCACTAGAGTGCGATCAAATAGTCGGTTACACTGCGCCTTCTCTGCAGTAAGCCTCCGTCATATTTCCCACAGTTTAGTGCCCTTAACACTCTCTGCTGGCTGAAAGTAGGACCACTAGAGTGCAATCAAATAGTCGGTTACACTGCGCCTTCTCTGCAGTAAGCCTCCGTCATATTTCCCACAGTTTAGTGCCCTTAACACTCTCTGCTGGCTGAAAGTAGGACCCACTAGAGTGCAATCAAATAGTCGGTTACACTGCGCTTTCTCTGCAGTAAGCCTCCGTCATATTTCACACAGTTTAGTGCCTTAACACTCTCTGCTGGCTGAAAGCAGGACCCACTAGAGTGCAATCAAATAGTCGGTTACACTGCGCCTTCTCTGCAGTAAGCCTGCGTCATATTTCCCACAGTTTAGTGCCCTTAACACTCTCTGCTGGCTGAAAGTAGGACCCACTAGAGTGCAATCAAATAGTCGGTTACACTGCGCTTTATCTGCAGTAAGCCTCCGTCATATTTCCCACAGTTTAGTGCCCTTAACACTCTCTGCTGGCTGAAAGTAGGACCCACTAGAGTGCAATCAAATAGTCGGTTACACTGCGCTTTATCTGCAGTAAGCCTCCGTCATATTTCCCACAGTTTAGTGCCCTTAACACTCTCTGCTGGCTGAAAGTAGGACCCACTAGAGTGCAATCAAATAGTCGGTTACACTGCGCTTTCTCTGCAGTAAGCCTCCGTCATATTTCACACAGTTTAGTGCCCTTAATACTCTCTGCTGGCTGAAAGCAGGACCCACTAGAGTGCAATCAAATAGTCGGTTACACTGCGCTTTATCTGCAGTAAGCCTCCGTCATATTTCCCACAGTTTAGTGCCCTTAACACTCTCTGCTGGCTGAAAGTAGGACCCACTAGAGTGCAATCAAATAGTCGGTTACACTGCGCTTTATCTGCAGTAAGCCTCCGTCATATTTCCCACAGTTTAGTGCCCTTAACACACTCTGCTGGCTGAAAGTAGGACCCACTAGAGTGCAATCAAATAGTCGGTTACACTGCGCCTTCTCTGCAGTAAGCCTCCGTCATATTTCCCACAGTTTAGTGCCCCTAACGCTCTCTGCTGGCTGAAAGTAGGACCCACTAGAGTGCAATCAAATAGTCGGTTACACTGCGCTTTCTCAGCAGTAAGCCTCCGTCATATTTCACACAGTTTAGTGCCCTTAACACTCTCTGCTGGCTGAAAGCAGGACCCACTAGAGTGCGATCAAATAGTCGGTTACACTGCGCCTTCTCTGCAGTAAGCGTCCGTCATATTTCCCACAGTTTAGTGCCCTTAACGCTCTCTGCTGGCTGAAAGTAGGACCACTAGAGTGCAATCAAATAGTCGGTTACACTGCGCTTTCTCTGCAGTAAGTCTCCGTCATATTTCACACAGTTTAGTGCCCTTAACACTCTCTGCTGGCTGAAAGTAGGACCAACTAGAGTGCAATCAAATAGTCGGTTACACTGCGCCTTTTCTGCAGTAAGCCTCCGTCATATTTCACACAGTTTTGTGCCCTTAACACTCTCTGCTGGCTGAAAGTAGGACCCACTAGAGTGCAATCAAATAGTCGGTTACACTGCACTTTATCTGCAGTAAGCCTCCGTCATATTTCCCACAGTTTAGTGCCCTTAACACTCTCTGCTGGCTGAAAGTAGGACCCACTAGAGTGCAATCAAATAGTCGGTTACACTGCGCTTTCTCTGCAGTAAGCCTCCGTCATATTTCACACAGTTTAGTGCCCTTAACACTCTCTGCTGGCTGAAAGTAGGACCCACTAGAGTGCAATCAAATAGTCGGTTACACTGCGCCTTCTCTGCAGTAAGCCTCCGTCATATTTCCCACAGTTTAGTGCCCTTAACACTCTCTGCTGGCTGAAAGTAGGACCCACTAGAGTGCGATCAAATAGTCGGTTACACTGCGCCTTCTCTGCAGTAAGCCTCCGTCATGTTTCCCACAGTTTAGTGCCCTTAACACTCTCTGCTGGCTGAAAGTAGGACCCACTAGAGTGCGATCAAATAGTCGGTTACACTGCGCCTTCTCTGCAGTAAGCCACCGTCATATTTCACACAGTTTAGTGCCCTTAACACTCTATCTGGCTGAAAGTGGGACCCACTAGAGTGCGATCAAATAGTCGGTTACACTGCGCCTTCTCTGCAGTAAGCCTCCGTCATATTTCCCACAGTTTAATGCCCTTAACACTCTCTGCTGGCTGAAAGTAGGACCCACTAGAGTGCAATCAAATAGTCGGTTACACTGCGCCTTCTCTGCAGTAAGCCTCCGTCATATTTCACACAGTTTAGTGCCCTTAACACTCTCTGCTGGCTGAAAGTAGGACCCACTAGAGTGAATACCATATCCATATTGTGACCCAACGAAGATCTGAGGATTAATGTAAAGGACAACTCCGGTTCATAGTTCACTCGGCGTCCTTGAATTAGAAGGCGTAATTTTGGTCTCGCTATTGTGAGTAGTTTTAAAGATATCCTGCCCCAAAGTTTTGTTTTGGGTGTAGTCGACAGAACCGAGACTACCAGCTCGGGATCAACCGCAATAGTGGATAACAGCCCAGGTGGGGGGGAGCGACTACGATGACGTCACACGCGTCCCTCACCACGTCCGAATGCCCAATCACGCTAGCAGCTTCAAGATAGGGGTACGATGACGACGTCATGGTCGCTTTATCAATCGGTAACCCTTAGGTGTCCCTAAGAAGCGACTGGTCGCATTTCTAATATCGGTAGTAGTTGGGAACGCAGCATCCCCTTGACGTAACATTTTGATTGTGGTCGTACTTTGCGCCACTAAAGTGATACCAGTAATTTTACTTTCGAATTTTGGCCTGAGTTGCCCTTTAACCACATGGGGCCCTAACTAAACATAGACTTAGTCACATCTACCTGTGCTCATACTCATTAACTTAGATATAGAATGGTTTCACTTCTAGTAAGCTGTTCCACATGGTTCTCCTTAGTCGCATCGAGCTGTGCTCATACTCATTAACTTCGGTATATAATGGTTTCACTTCTAGTAAGCTCTTCCTTGTTTAGCTAATTTTTCTTCTATGATACTGTGCATTTTCCTAGTGCGAGAGGTGCACCATTGTTTGTACTTTCCACTAGTGCCTTTGTAGTATTGTCTACAGCCGAGTTTCTCCAATTTATGCATCTTTTAGCTTTCTTAAATCGGATTAAAGTTACACAGGTGGTGGTTTTTGTTTTGAAACTGGGCCTATATGGCATGGCTCTGGAGCAAAGGAAGATGTTCTTGTTTGCTAACAAATTATATATTTACATTATTTACAAAAGAGACAGAATCTATCGGTCGTCGAATGTGGCCTGTGTAGCCCGTCGCCTTGCCACCTCGAGACCCCTCGTGCAAGTGCTGATGTTTTCTCGTGCCAGGGTCTTCGTCTTCTTTCGCGCTGTAGCGTGCCGCTACAGCTTCATACATTACTAGACAGGTCATGAATTGTATTTGTGGTGATAGTTATAGCAATGTGTATGGTTTCTGCCTTTGAAATCTTGTATCTGTATATTTGTACTGCTGTAATCTAGACAGGTGTAGTAAACTTTGTGTATTTCATAGCTTGCCTGAACAAACCTTGTCTCAAATGTACATAGAAAACCCTGCAACAAAAACTTGTTTTTGGATTTAAATCTGTGGTGAACCACTGTGCTAATTTGCTTTATACTTTTTGCAATAAGTATTGTGAACTGGAAGCACCACGCATGGTGTCCTGCTTTTTTATATGTCATTTATTGAGAGAGACACGGAGTTGGCTCACAGAGTGAACGTCCGAGGTACGTATTTGTTTGGCTCTTAAAAGAGCCGTTGTTTGAGAAGCCCGCAGGTTTCTTGCCAGCGTCCCGCCTCACACCAGCTTCCGCAGCTTCTTCTTGAGGCCAGGGCCATCTTTAACCACGTAGTACCCTTCACAGTACTTCTTGTAAGACACATACTTGCCTTGGGACACCAGGTCTCTTCGACGTCTGACACGACCTGTCAGGACCTCCGGGAAGAGTGCGTGCTCGGCGAAGTAGAGCAGTCCTGGCATCAGCTCCCTCTCCACAAACTTCGCGTCGAATGAGATGGTCTCGATGTTTGTTGAGCGGGCCACTGTCTTGTTATTCGTCCAAACGACGAAATCGCACCACTTGTGCCCGGTCACCGCCATCTGTCCCTGAACCTGGTAGAAGTACGCATGGGTCTTCTTGAGGCGCACATCCCCATCGACAACCTCACAGCAGAACTTTCTGTCTTGGCAGGCCTCTTCCGGTGTTTGCCCTCTCTTGGAAGGCGGACATTTCACTTCCAGATGGCCTTCTTCTGTGCCGATGGTCACAACCCTGTCGGGCGACGCGGCAAGGAAGCTGTGGTCTCGGAGCACGTGAAGACCAGTCTCGTGCACCTGCACTGGTTGATCACATGCGGCCATGAGTTCCACATAGGCAGCGACGGCAGTGCCCTCGTGCGTCCTCCCATACCGCATATCCTCACTTGCTGCATCGGGGCCAGGATACAGAATCCGCTTCCCCAGGTACTCTGGCTTGGTGCATCTGATGACTGCGGAAAACAGGGATGCCGTGATTCTCCCCTGTCGCTCCTCGTGCCACCTTTGGTTGTCGGCTTGGCCAATGGTGGACTGTGTCATCTCTGTCCGCTGTTCGTCGGTGAGCCTTGGGAGGGACTGCATATGCTTCTGCAGTGCATCCCGGGCCTCCCTGCTCTACATATCCTCGTCATCGGCGATCGGCAGTGCCGGTACTGCTGGCCTCGCCTGTTGTCGACCACCGTACAAAAGCCATACAAGGCCCGGAGCCTTGATGCGGAGGGCTTCTCTCAGCGCCTCGATTTGCTCCAAAGACGCGCCGCCAACAGCCTCGCAGGGGTCGTACGAGCGCCGCCTGTTCTCCCTCACTGGCCTGTTCACGAGGTACTTCTGGAATGTGATCTCTTGGAGTGGCCTCAGGGGGGCACGGCTTCTTGGCTGCAATGAGAGGTGTTCATTTGTCAGTTCTGTCCAGTTGTAACATTGAGATATACCTGGGTTCTGTGTCTCTTAATAATGTGGATAGCTCATGATTGTCCAAGACGTTTTATGTAGAGGGCATTTTTAAATTGGGATCATGCAAGACACCCCAAGGGATAGCTCTATTACTTATTAAATGATGAAGTCTGAAAGGCACCGGACAGATGGCTTTACTTGTTTACAGAGCAATATAGAGGAACCTTAATTTAGGACAGCTTGGGCACCTCATTGTAATCACACACTATGCAATAATATTTTATGTACGCACCTTGCGCAGGCACAATCCAAACGCAGGGGATGTCCGTACAGGATGTCCTGCTGGCACTGCACTTTTCCTCAGCGTAGAGGAGCAGCGCCGCTATGTGCTGGCAGGACTGGCTCAACCTGAAAAATCAAAATAGAACATCACCATAAAATGAGCACGCTCGAAACTAGTGACAATGAGCAAACAAACAGACTCCCCAGTTTTATGTGCCCCACTGCGAGCCAAGTGGTTTTCATCGCACATCGGCTACGCGGACTTGATTGACGTTCACGAACATGTCTTCGCCAGATTGATTGCGAGGCACAAGTAGGCAACGCGAAGGAGTTTTGCGAAAGCGATTAGCACACTACATTAGTTTCCGATTCGAACAAATCTCGCCGATATGGATGTCGCACCCAAATGAGCATCTTGAAACGTGGGGCTGATTCCGATATCCGTGTCGAGAAGAATCCGCAGGCAACACGATTACTTGTGATTGTGATCTCTTTTAGCGCTAGATCTATAGAATCGCCAGCAAAAGAGGTATCACTTACCCAGCAACACAGCCACAAACGCCGCCCATGACGCTCCCGGTGGTTGCGGAGAACCAGGCCGACACCGTGTAGTGCGGCTTCTTCATGGATGGAAGGCAGATGCCCCGGACAAGGAATATCCGGGAGTCGTCGGAGGTGGTCCACCTCACGTTGCGGACATAACCTTCTTCCTTGAAGGCCCATCCTCGGTTGGCATGCCGAACCGAGTCCGACTTGCTGTGCAAGTATCGCCACACTTCGTCTTGCGACAAGTTGGCGCACTGCGGAGGGTTTTCAACCCACCCGTCGGCTTGAAACGAGAACGGGATGTTCTCGTCCTCGGCCATCGTCACCGGTTCCCGAAAAGTAGCGGAGCTGCAAACTCTAGACTGAAACGCCGATGACAACGAGAACCCAGCAACGTGGAAAGTCAAGTCTAATGGCGTTCCTATCATACCCAGTATCCTCAATACCAGATTTTTTACTAGTTTACATTTCTGCCGCCAGGTGTCGCCACATCCGCGGAAGCTGGTGGATTATGCTACAAAATGTGGATCTGAATATTATTTAACAAAACTTTTAAGAAACATTTGCCGGCTATTTATTGTTTATGATCGCGGTGCTGGTGAGTTAGGCGCTTACCCAATAGGCGACGTGAATTCGGCTGACGTGCTGCAGTTCCGCGGATGCATAGCATGAAAAGGCAGGGAGCTTTCGAAGAAAAGAAGGCGCAAAAGAGTCCAGTCTTCTTTTAAAAGTTCTATAGCAAATAATTTCTTTGGCTCCCTATTTTTGTGTTTTGTGTTTCTTTTCACACCTTTTACGACGTCCGGTGGATGGAATTCGATTTCAGAATCATTTCATGGTCCCTTTAATGATCATATTTAATAGTGAACTAATAAAGAAAGGCAAAATAACTATTTTAGAGTGAAGAAACTGCCTTGACTCGCTTCGTCCTGTGTGGTGCTATGCAGAGAAGACAAAACTATTTTTCTAGGAGCCCTTTTTCTGGATATTGTTTTAGCGACTGCGCCGAATTAATATTAGTTGTACTAATGCTTTTTAGTAAGAGATATCGTCCACGAACTTCGAAACACTGTTTTCCCTTTGACAGACTCCCGAGGAGAAGATCGAATACTTGGAACCTTAATAAGTGCAGCGCTGGTCACCGGCCAAATGATTACCTTCATTATGTAGGCTATATAAGACTCTGGAGCAGTCAACCGGACTGCGATTCGGGTGTTCAGTGCGTCATGGTGTTTGTGTTTGTGTTTGTTTCTGATGTGTAGTTGTAGGATGTATGTAATACCACAGGAATACCGCAGATACCACAGTATGTAATGTATATGATACAGATACCACAGTATGTAATGTATGTATAATACCACAGGAATACCACAAATACCACAGGAATACCATTTACTAACAAAACCGAAAATAAAAGAAATTGTGTAGCCGGTTTTTAATACACAAATGGCATCTTTAGGGGATGGAATTACATTTTTGGTATATTTAAAATCTTTCCGATTAATATTTATTATATATTTCGAATATCTTACGCGCGTATTTCGAATGCGGACAACATACAACAGATGGAATACAAAATAATATGCATATTCAATATAGTTCAACTATGTTTCAATTACAGATTCTTTTCGCTAAGGGGTATTGTACAGTCTCAGAAAAAAAACGTATATTCTTACACTCCTTGTCTCATATACGACACCACAAATCTTAGGTTCAACGTACTGACGTCTGACGTCGCACTGACGTCGAACAGACGGCCCGAAGTTTTGCGACTGGCTTGAGAACGGTGATAGTAATACCTCGTTAACTCGAACACGGCTATCTCGAAATACTGGATAAGTCGTAAAATTTCATTGTCACAGAATGAGCTCCCTTAGGCACATTGCATTTTGTCCTTGCTTATCTCGAAATGTTTTCATGACGGACTTCGTATATCTCGAATACTCGTCAACGAAAATCGCAAAAAACACAATAAATAACAAAAACTCCCGCAAAAAAAAAATGTAAGCGGCGCGCACAAAAAACAAAAAAAAACAACAGAAAAACGCGCATGAGAAAAAAAAACGCGAAAGCGCAAGAAAACAATTAAAAAATAACCGCGGGTGCGGTGTACAGAGACGCGGAGAGATGTGCAACTCGAAAACGCTGTTTTCTTTTTTTTCAATTTGTGTTGTTTGTTTTGTTTTTATGATTTCCATTTGGACAAGCTAATCGCTCGCAAGCCTGGCGTTCGGTGCCCCCTTTCTCTTGAGCGTTTTGTTCCGCTTTGTCTTTCGTTTTCTCTTTGCTCCAGGGTTCTTCCGTTTCCCTTCCCGGTCCGGTCGTCGGTCGTCGTGAGTCTCGTGTTTTTCAGAGGTGTCTCGTTCGTTTCGAGTGTTGCTGCTCTTTGTTGCTTGACCGTCATTTTTTTACGGGTGTTTCGATCATCTTGCGACGCCACACGAGCAAGGGTGAAGTGTTCGATTCGGTCATCGGTTGTGAATTTTCTGATGTTGTTGGCGCATGACTCGATTAACCATGAAGATGGCGGAGCCCAAGCAGTGCAAATCACTGAAGCTTGAGAGCAAAGTTGCTCTCATCAGAGAAGTTGATGTTGCCGCGATTTTTAAAATTTTTATCTAGAACATCGCGCGATCAGAGGTAAACAAATTTCGGTACTTTGCGTATCTCGAAATTTTGGTTATCTCGAATTTTTTCACAGTTTTTATGACTTCGAGTTAACGAGGTATTACTGTATATATCTCATTAAACAGTTAATGTAGTTATTAAAGACTACAGAAAGAAACAGGTTTTGCAGTAGGGCCAAGAAAACCCCGATTACTTTTATTTTGTAGTCAGTAACACGTACATTAGTTATCTTAGTAAGTTGCTATCAAGCCGCTCGTGAAAGTTGGTACCGTCGGTTCGACGTTAGCGCTCTGCTCGTCGAACTGAAGTTTTGGGGTGTCGTATATGGGACAAGGGGGTAAAAATATACCCCTTTTCTCTGAGAGTGTATATGGCATTTCTCCGTTGAAGAATCAATACAGTACCAAGAAATCATAAAATACAGTTTTTTTGCTTTAGTGTCGTGTCTCTGTTGCTCTTTGTAAATATTTGTTAATCGCAACGACTGCCCGCTATTCTAGCTTACAAGGTTACATCACAAAGCAAAGAGCGTCCTATTACAGTAGTTTGCCGAGGTCGCAGCATCTACTCGAACGAGAAGGGGTGGTCATCAAGTGCGTTACTTGAGTTATTTACGGCGCTTTTGGAATCTTGAGCATTCACGTAAGAAATTAGCGTCATCTTTGACTGACTGCCCGCAAGCACATTGCGGAGAATCCGCGCAACGGATACGGGGTGAAAAGCTGGAGGTGTAAGCGACATTGGGAAAATGACCTTGAAGTTATACGTTCATGCTATTTGTGAGAACTGAGTACGCGGGCTTTTATATCAGGGTCGACTTCCCAGGGAATCGACCGTTTAGAGTTTTTGTCAAACCATGCAGAACTACACGTTACACGTTTTACCGATCTGAATATCTACTGTGTCCACGGGGCAGGAGAACACGTTGATATTGCCCGTCCCGGTATGCCGTTTTGACGAGGCAGTCTGCCGCATTCTTGCCCGTGAGACCACATTTTCTTGGAACCCACTGAAGTGCAAAGTCAAGGCCCGCCTGCGTCGCAGCCGTCCTTTCAATCGGAACTTTGTAAATGTATTTGCTGCTGTTGCTTTCACATTTCATTGATTGTGTAGATGTGAAAGCCACCTGTGACTTGCTGCCGATGACCAACTCTTTTTCCGTTCTTTGTTATTTTTTTGTAAAGCCTACAACACTGGTATAGACACTTTACAGCGACTGTGCATGGGCGCCGCCATAACCGACTTTCAGTTTTGGTTTCTTCTTATTCCGCTTAGTTCACTCCATCGTTACCACAGCGGAACAGGCTATTGCCATTTTAGATTCTACTGTTTTCATATCGGCATTGGCCTTCGTAGAGGCTCATCAGCGCCGGCTTCAGTGGCTGGGCATGTCGGTAAAACGAGAGAAGGTCACCAAAAACCGCAGTAATCTCGAGCGTGTGCAAAGCATCTAAAGAGTACTTAATAAATATGTGGACACGCCACTTACCTCTTTAGCGAATCTACACACTTCTTCATAAGTATCCCTAGAGCTGTACACTTGTCGGAAGCTACATTTCATTTCGACGTTCGATCTTGAAAATCGGCCCTAAAATAAAAATTGGAATACATTTGAGGGGTAATATGGCGCGAGCACACGTACTTAACGTCATGGGGACATTACATCAGTGTGCTTCAAGATATTTTTGCTGTATTTCGGCTATATTAGGAGCATTCAATTTTATTAAATGCAAATCAAAGAAAAAGAAAACAGCAAAGAAACGAAGATTTATACATGCGAAAATAGTCCAATGCTTTTTCTTTTTTTTCTTGAAAAGCTTAAGCTTTATAATAAGCGTATTCGCGTTATCCGAATCGCACATACCCCCGTGTGGCTAGGTTTTAGAAAAACAAATAATGGGGAACAATTGATTTCGTTCGTACTGGGGTAATTTTACCTTTATTTTTCGCATGCTTATCAGGCTTTGCTGTTGCTTCTTCACATTTTGTTTTTAACTGAGCCTTCCCGTATGGAAATGTTATATCTGGGCCATATCTGGCCATATCAAACCTTATATGATTATATAGGGCCTATATACAGACTTATCTGGCGTATATACAGACTGATATGGCGTATATACAGACTTATCTGGCGTATATACAGACTTATCTGGCGTATATACAGCCTGATATGGCGTATATACAGACTTATCTGGCGTATACACAGCCTTATTTGGCGTATATACAGCTTTATCTGGCGGCCGGATTTCAATATATTAAAAAGTTAAAAAAAGTTAAAAATTTACTTTGTTAGCAAAATGTGAATGACTCATTGTTCGCAAGCTAAATATTAGCACGAATAATCCCAAACTTCAGCTTTGGCAAGCTTACGTTTGAGATTATTTGTGCTAATTTTCACGAGGATTTCAATGTAGAATTAATTATTCTGAAGTGTTAACATTACGCCGGAATAGACAATTTGCTGAATCCCCCAAACACCTCGGCCCGTACTCGAGGAATCATGGGGACGGTGTTTCTTCAGCTGCCTAGTGATCGGAAATTTCGACCAATTCTTTGGTTACACAGTTTTGAGTGTAATTCGGTGTCACCCCGAACAAGTGTCGTATTGAACCCAAGTACCTGTCATATCACTTTTAACATTTTTCGCCAATGTCAGTACTGTGCATTCTGTTCAACCTTCAACCTGAATGAGCTGCAGACATATCTCTTACATTATTATCATTCTCGCACAGCTTCAAAGACGCTGATATTAGGTTAAAAACGCTAAAAATGCTAGAAACAGCTCCGCTGAATCCAAGCTAAATCCCGGTTTTGGTTGTTGTGATTTCTCGGCTTTTAAGTAATTCCTGCTAAAACAACAATCACGAGAATGATAATATTGTAAGAGATTTCGGCGCCTCAGCCTTGTTGAAGGTTGGACAGAATGAACAGTATCATAAACGCTGCCATTTACGAGAAAGTTTAAAAGTGATATGACAGGTCATTGAGCCCTTTGGGACGCTTGTTCAGGGTGACTACGAATTACACTCGAAACTGTGTAACCATGGAATGGGTCGAAACTAGCGATCACTAGGGGAGGATCACCGTTCCTTTAATTCCTTGACTGCGGGCCGGAGCACTTGGGAGAATTGTAGATAATAAAAAGTTATATAGTCCTGATTTCAGGCTTATGTCCTTTTGATATGCCTGGCGAGATCTGGAATTTCCTTACTTAGCCAGATCTGGGATTTCCATATCTGACCAGGGATATCAGGCTATATCTGGCATATATACTATATCAGGTTATATGTGGCGAATTTTCGATATGGCCATATCTGAAATCTTAAGATCTGGCCAGATATAAATTTTTGTAAGGGTTGTTCACCTCTATGCTCCGCTCACCCCTCGAGACCGCCGACCAGTTCGCGCTTTCCACTTCTCCCTCACTTCCTCCTCTCCCCCTTCTACCCTTTCCACCGTTGCCCCTTTCCTCCTCCGCCATGGTGAGGAAGATCTTCTGCCTGCAGAATCTCGAGTCTGATCGTGTTCAAAGCTCCGCCTTCAGCGCGAGCTGGTTGGCTTCCGCAGGGCTTTGGTGGCACGTGCCTGTGCCTACACGCTTGTGTTAACGAGGGCAGGAAGCTCGCGCTGCAGGTGGAGCTTCTAGTCTCAATTTTAGGGTGAACGGAATGTAGGGACAGTAACCTGCTCTATTTTAAGTTTATATTATATTTTTAAGCCACACAATTGACAGAAATCAGCCGTCATGTCTTCTTTTTTTTAACTTTTCAGCACACTTTTATTTATTATTTATTTATTTCAAAATATTGCGACTTCGATGAGGTCATCTCAGGAGGGGAAAGAAAACAGATTCATTCAAAAAGGCAAACAATTAGAGATGTACAGACCCTACGAAACAAAACTAAGAAAGCCGTGAAAAATGCAATATAGTTGAGGAAGAGTGCAAAAACAATCGCATACACTGACTTCACTAGTAGACTCATAGGTACCATACGAGAACACCTTTTTTATTTCTAATACAAATCTATCAAAACCGAGTTAATGAACTGATCTATTTATATTGTTCAGTTTTCTATCGTTCCAGGAAAAAAGAATATTTTAAAACAGTTAAGGTGCGCTCATTACGGTACAAGATTTAAAGGATGGAAGCTTCAAGTGCGTGATTGAGTAACAAAACCAACATATTTTTCCAGATTAAGTGCACAGTCATTATTCAATATTTTGTGTAGGAGCTTAGGTCGTTCTACAGCGCGTCTGGAATCAAGAGGCTTAAGTCCTATGTCAGTCATGAAAGATGTAAGAGAACGATTGCGGTCATATCTATTACTAATAAGTCTAGTTGCCTTTGCTCGTATTGCGTCAATATACTTAATATCACCCTTTTCGATATGGATCCCACACCACACAACCATACTCTAAGATAGATTTAATCGAGGTATTTTGCGCCGTCATTTAAATTTCCTTAGTTGAAGATTCTGAGGTTCTTTTGACATATCCTAGCCTTTCCAGAGCACAAGAACAGATATGTGTTTGTGTTTATCAAATTTGAGGCTAGGCGTGAAGAAAATACCCCAATACTTGTATTCATGGACTTGACGCAAAACTATATTACCAGTACTACACTTAAAGACAGACGTTTGCTTCATATTAGTAAATGTCATAACTACAAATGTTTGAAAAATAATTTTCATCTGCCACTTCTGACTCCAATTGAAATACTGTACAAAAGAGTCTTTTAGCAAGGCATGGTCATCTACCGAGTTGATTTCGTTGTACAAAACGCAGTCATCTGCATAGAGGTGAATTTTCACTGGAAGACCATTTGCGACGTCGCTAATACAAAGTAAAAACAAAAGAGGTCCTAAAACCGATCCCTCTGGGACACTGGAACTAACTGAGACATTGCTAGGACGAACATCCCTATATGAGACAAACTGTGATCTATTTTTTAGATAATCTTCGATCCAATTAACTAATAACGTATTATTTATTATCGCTTGCAGTTTCTGCGCAAGCTTATGATGTTGCACTTTATCAAAAGCCTTAGTATAATCTACAAAGATGGCGTCAAGTTGTCCTCTTTTATCTAATGCTAAAGCTATGTCGTGAGTGAATTCAAGAAGTTGGGTTAAGGTGGAGTAACCACGACGGAAGAAAACCAGACTGTTTTGGGCAAAGAATGAAATTAGTCTCGAGGTACTCAGATATCGGCTTATAGACAATATGCTCCAAAAGTTTGAATGGAGACGATGTGAGCGAAATGGGTCTATAGTTTGTAACCACCTGTTTGTTGCGTGACTTAAACAAGGGGATGTTTTTTGCGGACTTCCATGACCGAGGTACTGTTGCAGTAGAAATAATTTTTTTCTAAAATGACGGATAGGTATTTTGAAGTCCAAAGTGAATATCGGCGAAGAAAAAAATTGAGAATTTCATCAAGGCCAGGGTTTTTCCTAGAGTCAGGTTTCATTGGCTGACTGAGGACACCAGAAACACTAATCTCTAAATCAGATAAAGCTTGGTATATACCACCAAAGAAAAAATGAGAATCATTGCCGTTATTACGACTGAATACAGATTTGAAATATTCATTAAAGCAGTTTGCTGTCTTTGTCGGCTCACTTACAGATTCACCTTCAAATTGTTGTGTGTCTGTTTTACAGCCGGAAGTTAGTCTGCCTCAGTGGGTGTCTGGTGTCTCATCTGTAGATGAGCAATTTAGCCAGTGCGGTACAACCGCTAACCTGGGGTCTTTAACGTACTCCACGCAGTAGTGCATCACGCAGCAGATTCACTTTGAATAGTAAAAGTCTGTGATATGTTACGTTTTGAAATATTAGACCTCCAAAATTGGGCAGGATATAATTTCATAAATTCAGACACAGTTACATTAAAATATTTGGTTCTAGCTGTTAACATCTTTTCTTTCAATGTTGTTTTCAGATATTCAAACCAGGCATGAAAAACTGATTCTGTGTTATGTTTTGTTGAACGGCGTCTCCTCTTTGTTTGCCGCATCAACTGCCGCACCTCTCTCTTAATCCAGGGGTGTGCAGGGTTCTTTTTCTTTCTAGTAATAGGTACAAATTTGTTGATGCATTTATCTCTAAGGAAGTTGAAATATGTAAGCGACGTATTGACATCATCCTCTAGACTTATGGCGCAAAGATCATTATAATAAAAAATAATTTAATCCAAAATTTATACATGTTCAGCTGTGTTGAAATCAAGGAAAGTGGCAAATTAAGGGTTCAAACGTTTGATACGAATGTTGAGGCTAACAAGGACAACTTTATGATCAGAAATTCCCTCGAGCACCTCGCAGTAATAGCCTAAGTTCGTGAAACTCGTGATACAAAGAATTTATATTAAACAGAAAAGGAAGGCGCGAACGAGCTGGCAAAAAATGAACATAAACACAGCTGAATTGTTTTTTAAGTGTTTGGTTTTTAAATGCAGCTGGGACAGGAACACCACACACGAAAGAAGGAAAGTGATCACCCTCTTTCCACTCCAGTACAACTAAGGTCAGACACGACTATTTTTTATTATTTTATTTTATTTTTGTTTTATGTTTTGTTCTATTTCATGATTTTAAGTGCGGTTATGAACTGCGCATTTGCTGGGGCCTCAGTCAAGATGCAATTAATTAAGTAACTTTTTGCCGAAGTTTCCTGTTGTCATGTTCCGTCTTGAGAGCAAGTAAACTTATTTTTTATGGTTTGAAGAACACAAGGAATATAAAGAAACCATCACCCCCTAAACACGAATCGTTTCAACATCAGGACAAATCGAGGGGGGGGGAGGGGAACGGATTTAAAAAATATAGCTTTAAAAAAATAAAAACACTTCACTTTGTGCTGGTTGTCTGACCCAGTCTTGCACACGTTACTAAAAAGTAATCCATTACAATTACTATTATTCTTGGCTAAAATATTCGATTAGATTACTTGATTACTCGACAGCAAAAGTAATTTGACATTACTTTTAGAAGTAACCGTTACTTTACCGATCACTTTATTATGTGAAGACTTACATTCTTAGCGCTCATAACAATGAACTACGCACTTCCAGCCTATATTTTTCCAATTTTCACAAGTATTGAAGAAGAAAAAATAGGTTCCCTCTTCGTGGCCGTTGCACCTTCACAATGCCGACACAAGCATAGAATTCGTTTGAAGAAACTTATTGATTTGGGCGCTCGCCAGTTAGGGGGGGGGCGGAGAGGGGGGGGGCGAAGGGGGACCTAGATCTTGTTAAGCTTGTGGGCACCCGGGCGGATTCCCAGCCCAGTTGCCCGACTGCGAGGCAAAGGTGCCGAACTTTTCCCGCTTGGCGGCGACGTCACGCCAGCCACGCGCACTTCGGATGCGCCACCTTAATAAGGCGCATCAAAGGCGGCGCACAGGGAGTCGCTGCCT
Source organism: Ixodes ricinus (assembly GCA_037355805.1). Classification (NCBI taxonomy): domain Eukaryota; kingdom Metazoa; phylum Arthropoda; class Arachnida; order Ixodida; family Ixodidae; genus Ixodes; species Ixodes ricinus. Next base: position 61,835 of record JAZHYW010028441.1, on the reverse strand, counting down.
GGACTCAGGCGCTGTTGGTAACAATGTTAATAGTCTCGTCCATGTCCCATTAAATGTAGTTTCTTGTGGTTCAAACCGTTGGCTCCGTGTTATTCCTCCGGGTCGGGTATGCAGCAAGGCAAACCGACCACAACGTGGGGCCATTGTGGTCGGAAAGGGGGGGGGGTGGAGGAGGTTCTAGATCTTTTTATGCTTAAGCAAAAGTTGTCGCTCAAAATTTGCGTCGCTCATTTTCCCCTTTTTCGTGTTCCATTGTCCCGTGGAACAATAGTAACGGTTAGAAGTAATTTTTATTATTTCTAAAAGTAATCAGATTACTCTTGTGATTACTGCCTAACAAAAGCCGTCAACTGATTACGAAATTACTCCAAAAAGTAATTGATTAGAAGCAATTTGATTACTTGTAATGCGTACGGTACAAGTCTGGGACTCTGACCCCAGTCCACGTCCGTCTTCTTTCGATCCTCCCCCCCCCTCCCCCTACGCGCAATCATTTGCTTTTTTTCTGCGGGTAGTTTCATGTTACTTTTTTATATTCCGAGGAGTGTCTGGCTGGAGTAATGCTGCTGTGGAAAGAAGGTTATTGCATTCCCTCTCTTCGTATGTGGTGTTTGGTCTTCATGCGGCATTTTATATTTAGGCCTTTTTCAAGGGAAACAAATTGCAGCCGATATTGATACTTCCAGTCTGCTTTCCTGCTGTTTCCGGGTTGAGTAATGATATCTCGAATGAACGTGTAAACATGGCTGCAGTTGCGAATCCCGGACAAAAGCTCACCGGACAAAAGCTCACCCAATTTTTGACAGACCCGGACAAAAGCTCACCAGGAGAACATTTTATGTTGGTCTTAACACGCGTGCGGACAACTAATCGGTGCATGAGTGGGACACTAAAATGCAACGATCAATTAAATCTGACAGGCGGATAGTTTTTTGCTTAGCGTAGAAACAAATTTATTTATTTATTGGTTAGAAGCGAATGCAGTCCCCCACTAGCTCCAGCAGCCTGGGTAGATCTGGGTGTACCTGTTATCCCTCGAAAATATTTTTCACACGATTCTGCAGGCGCCAGAGTGGTTTTTGCACTCGCTTCTCTGGTGGTGCAAATCTGCGGGCTTGTGTCAGTACCGTGGCAACGAACGCCTGACTTTCCTATGGTTCTTTAATCAGCATCATGACGCTTGGATGGCCGTGGCCGACAAACTCCTGGAACCCGGTATTCCATCCTTCGCAGTTGTATGTCCGGTCTTTATCTTGAAAAGTGGCGTCGTATATATTCCGCTGTTCCGGGGGAAACTCCGGTCGTCGTTGGCACAAAGCCAGGCAAAGGTAAGAATTCGTTCTGGGTGCCGCCGCAGAAGGAGCAGAAGCAGAACGGAAGGGGCCGTTGTCATACATGCAATCACAAAAGTCCAGCAGGTCGCCGATGTCACCGGTAGACTTTTCCCTGATGTAGGTTAGTCCTTCGGACACAAGCTGTGGTGGAAGGAACGCGAGCTTATCCAAAATCAGCTTTCTAAATTGGTCATCTGTCCAAAAGGCCACACTCCCGTTGCTTCAAAATATTTTTAAAACTTCGCAACTCCATGGTTTGTATATTACGGCTTTACTTCGGTTTCCTTTTCACAACATCCTGAGACAATCCTTGATTTCAAGTACATTTACGACGCTCAATGACGGAATGAATTTAATTTTGCTAGCCATTCAGTTCAAATATTAACCTGAACCCCAAGAAAACACATGCATTAGTAATGAAGAGACATTGTGCTTAACCTTTATGTGCGCGTTTAGCGTGACATAAGCACAATGAAAAACCGAGATCGACAAAGGGTGACTTCGCTTCTTCGGTCACTCTTTGGGTTCAAAAACTTCAGTTTCACGAAGTTTCTTGGGTGTGCCACAATTGTGCTCCGGCATACCTTGAGTCAAGCAAGCTTGATCTTATCAGCTCCACTCACTTTCAGTGACCTAAATTTTGGCCCCAAGTCGTTGCTCCTCTGCCTGCCATGGCTTATCTGTCAACACCTTTGGATGGGATGGGATGCCAGTTCTCCTAAAAATGGTGCAATGTCCATCGCATCCTCACTTTATCGCAGCACGTGTTTTGCCCAGGGTAACAAAGAAAAACTGAGGTGAGCTTTCGTCCGATTACCACAATTGGACTCGCTGTCACGATTTAAAAGTGAAACGTAGACGAAGCGAATATGTAACAAAAGGAAAGATATAACTCGGTGCCCACGCAGCACAAGACGTCGAGATGACGTCGAAATAAGGTCCTCGACGTTGGGCGACGTCGAAGTCCTTAACAAACTTTTCATCGACGGCATTGGTACGTCCACATGAGAGGTTCCGACAACGTCAAACACGCGACGTAGTGACAACGTCATAAGCTTCACTTCGACGTCTTCAACAGTAATCGACGTCTGTTCGACGTCTTGTATGAGAAGTTCTTTGAACGTCGAGCACGAGACGTCATAAAAATGTCCTGAGCAACACCTTGACGTCTTCGACATTAATCGACGTCGGTTCTACGTTTTCTCCGGGAAGTTCTCTGAACGTCGAGCACGAGACGTCCCAACAATGTCCTGAGCAACACCTTGACGTCATCTACATTATTCGACGTCAGTTCTACGTTTTTTCGGGAGGTTCTTCGGACGTTGAGCGCGAGACGTCCCAAGAATGTCTTAGCAACACCTTGACGTCATTGGCGATAATAGACGTCAGGTCTACGTTTTCTCCGGGAAGTTCTTATAACGTGGAGCGCGAGACGTCCCAACAAGGTCCTGTGCAACACCTTGATGTCATCGACAATATTCGACGTCATTTTTACGTTTCCTTTGGGAGGTTCTTGTAACGTTGAGCGCGAGACGTCCCAACAATGTCTGAGCAACACCTTGACGTCATTGGCAATAATAGACGTCAGTTCTACGTTTTCTCCGGGAGGTTCTTTGAACGTTGAGCGCGAGACGTCCCAATATTGACTGAGCGAACACTTTGATCACCCTAAACAAGCGCCTTATAGAGCCCGAGGTGCTGTCACATCACTTCTAAAATTTCTCGTCAATGTCAGCATTTTTGTACTGTGCATGCAATCCACATTTCAACCTGGCTGAGCTGCTGAAATCTCTTACAATATTATCATTCTCGTGAATGTTTTTTAGCAGGAATTGCTTAAAAAGCCGAGAATTCACAACAACAAAAAACAGGATTTAGCTCGAAGTCAGCGGGGCTGCTAACAGCATTTTTAGCGTTTCTAACTTAATATCAGCGTCTTTGAAGCTGTAAGAGAATGACAATAATGTAAGAGATTTCTGCACCTAAGCCAGGTTGAAGGGTGGACAGCATGCACAGTATCGAAAACGTTGTCATTGACGAGCAACCTTAAAAGTGATATGACAGGTCCTTGGGCACTATAGGACGCTTGTTTAGGGTGACTCTGAATTACACCCAAAACTGTCTAACCATGGATATGGTGTATACCATGGAAGTGGCCGAAATTACCGATCACTAGGAAGAACACCGTTCCCATGATTCTTGGACAGCGAGCCGGGGCGCTTGGGGGATTTAGCAAATGGGCTATTCCGTCCGAATATACATGCTTTCGCGAGCATACCTTCAAACGACGAAGCCACCAGATTCGGTTGACTCCATCGTTCCACGGTCGACCCATGTCGAGACCGGTGTCAATTGACATCCCGTTCAGTCTAGACGTATGCTCGACGTTTTATGGTCGTTAAATGGGACGTTATTTCAATGTTGACATGACGTTATCACAGACGTGCGCTCGACATTTTATGTCGTTAAATGGGACATTATTTTATCGTTAATGACGTTTTCAATTGACATCCTGTTCAGTTTAGACGTATACTCGACGTTTTATGATCGTTAGATGGGACATTGTGTCAACGTCGATATAACGTTATCACTTGACTTCCCGTCCAATTTAGACGTGCGCTCGACGTTCTAAGGTCGTTAAGTGGGACGTTATGTCGACGTAAAATCCACCCTTTTTTCCAGACATTAGCCTTTCCATATTACGTCGAAGGGACCTGACGTTCAGACTTTCGACGTTCTTTCGACATGTGGTTCCTGACGTCATCACCTTCTTTCGACGTCTTTTCAACGTGTCTGTGCTGCCTGGGTGTAGGGATGCTGCAAATTGCCCCATCGTTTAGCCCTGACAGCTCGTCAGGACTACTCGCCTTAAGCTATCAATGAAGAGCGTTGCGGCGAGACGCCAAAACACACTTCTCCCGAGCGAACAAGTGCGCTTCGGGTCCTCGCCGCTGAAGAAGCTGTACGCTGACGTCCAGGTTCCCCGAAAAATGATTCTTTGATGCTCTGTGCTACCAGATACTCGCGCACTCTATGGCTCCGTCGTCGAACTGCCATGCTTTGTAAGTATAGAGGAGGCTATAGCACACCATATTCCTGCAACCAAACTACCCGAGCAAGTCCGATGATGAGAATGATGATGATGACTTGTGGCTTTGGTTCTTACTCAAGCGCCACCGCGCGGCAGAGATAGCCCCCTGCTTCTCCTTCGATAGCGGTCTCTCCAGGCGAACGCAACGACCGGTGGAGCGCGCCACGCGACGGCAATCTCAAGAGGTGATGCCATGGCGAGTTCTAAGACCATTTTACTGAAAGAGAGCGAGAGGGAAAAGGGGAAAGGGCTACCGGCGCTTTTCGCCTTGCTGGGGCGTTAGAAAAAGTGAAAGTCCCGGATGAGAGGCTTCGCCTTCGTTGGGTGCAGGCATTGCCCGAATTCGCGCTTTCTTCTCTGTTTTAAACTTCCACACTTAAATAGAGCCACGGGCTTCGATGGCGACAGTCCCCCGGTCGTCGGGACATCATTATTCGGTTATAGGGTGCACACATAACGACAGAAAGTGTCACTGTCCGAGGACTTATGTAGCTTGCACGAAATCTGGCAAGGCGGGCGCGGCTGCAATTTCAAGCTCCATCGCTTTCCGCATGGCCCCGATTCCTGGCGGCAGTGGCTTGCGTCCCTAAACCGCAAAGATTTTTCCCCAACGCCATTCTTTCGAGTCTGCCCGGAACATTTTGTGAATGGAGCGGGCACCGAACTTAACGCTGTACCATCGATGAACATGGGGTATGCCCGCAAGGTGCGTGCATGTTTTCTCCTGATAATTGCTGTTTTAGCCTGCAAGTTTTTGTAACTGATTTTATTTTAATGTTGATATATTAGAGTGGTGACACTGAATCGATTTTATTATCTACAACACTTAGTTGAAGGCTGATTTCCGCCGCCGGTGTGGCTGGAAATTGTCGAAAAGTTAGTTCAATCGCTTTGCCTGAATCGCGATCGCTTGCGCGATACCAGAGTGCCGATGAACCTATGTTGACCGTCAAAACGCGACTAGATTCTTATTTTCAAAATTAGTACATAATGCAGCGGGAAAGAAACCTTAAATTTCTGTTCCTGAAAGTTTAAACATGCTTATTCATCGGTGTTTATAAACGTTTTATTTGAGGATCTCCCGCCCATGAGTGTGAGATTGGTCGAGAACTGAAAAGAGCAAAATCGAGGTGGGCCTATTGCCGGAGCGTGTCGATCAATGATTCAGCGATTCGAAAGCGACGCATGAGCATGTTTCAACTTTAAGCAACAAATATTTAAGGTTTCTTTCCGGTGACATTATGTACTAATTTGAAAATATGAAGAATCTAGTTGCGTTGTGACGGTCAGCATTGGTTTGCGGCTCTCTCGTATCGCACAGGAAATCGCGATTCAGGAAAACCCATAGAACTAACTTTTCAACAATTTCCAGCCCCACCCGGCGGCGGAAATAAGACTTCCACTAAGTGTTGTAGCTGATAAAATTCAGTCATTGTCAACACTTAAAAATATTATTATTAAGATAAATTCACTTACAAAATGTTACAAGCTGAAACAGCATTTATCACAAAAAACTTGCGCGCACCTTGCGAGCGTACCCCATGTTCTTCGACTGTACAGCGTTAAGTTCGGAGCGCGCTCCATTCACAAAATGTTCCGAGCACAGTTGAGAGGATGGCGTTGGGGAGAATTCTTTTCGGTTTACGGACGCAACCCACTGCCGGAGGAGATCGGGGTCATGTGGGAACAGCCGCACCCGCCCGATTCCGTGCAAGCTACATAGGTCCTCAGACAGTATTCGACGCTTTCTGTTGTTATTCCTGCACCCTACAAAGGGGTGTCCAAACAGGATACTACAAAACTCAAGACTCCGGCAATTCGTGTTGCGCTCCGCTTCCGGCCGTCGGGGGAAATTTCCCCTGTTAAATCTGCCGGGGAGAAACTTCCCCGCCGTCAAATTTCCCCCTTGCTTCCTCTACGGCGGCGTTGCTTTGCTCATCACGTGGGTCCGGACAGCCACTGGCACGCTCTGTTGGCTGTCGGTCAATCAATCAAGGCCTCCCCCGTTTGCAAGTCCCGAAAATGGAAAAGGGAACGACACGAGGGTGAGGTATGCGAGGTTGTTGGCGAGGTCAGCCAGACGGAGGTGGCGTGTGACGTCAACAAAAAGTGGAGGAGGCGAGGAGAAAGGTCGTCATATTGGCTTGACCACAACGATCGCCGGGCGACACGACTCCTGCAAAAAATCGTAAAAATTAAAGCGTCCGCTTCAATTTTCAACATTTGTTGGAGTCGTGCGTTTTGTAGTGTCCTGTTTGGACACCTTTTAACCGAGCAATGGTGTCCCGATGACCGGGGGACTGTCGCCATCGAAGCCAGTGGCTCTAATTAAGTTCGGGAGTTTAAAACAGGGAAGAAAGCGCGATCGTAGTTCGGGCAATGCATACGCCCAACACCGGCAAAGCCTCTCATCCGGGACTTTTACTCTTGCTAACGCCCCAGCAAGGGGAAAGCGCCTGTAGCCCTTTCCCCTTTTCTGTCACGGTTTCAAAATGGCGCTACCCACGTTAAAACGGTCTATAGATTTTTTTTCTTACTCTCGTCCCCAGCCACCTGGTAGGCATATCCGGTATGAGCGACGAATAATAGTAAAACATTTCAACCTGCAAATAGTGACGGTTACGCTTATATACCTAAATGTATTCTATTGGCATGGCGACGGCAAAACAATGCTTTCTCCCATAATCGAAGTGATGATATTTCAAGATGGCGGCGCCCTTGTGAACCCGGTTTATAGACGAACTCAACTGACTTACGTCACGCCACCGCAGCGGTGGCACTGGTGTCAGTACTGCGAATGCGCAGACGCTTCACTCCTTCCGAATTTGGTTTCTGGGCACCCGCAGTGCCCACACCTGATGTGGACAAAGCGGCCGCGCGGGCTTCTTTCGAAACACTGGGTTGGTGTGCGCTTATTTTAGCTTAACGCAGCCGACGCTACGAGGTGATAGGACCAATCAAGCAGGATCAAAAGCACAAGTCACGAGAATTTTTCTGTTTATTATCGGTTCAGCAATGATTGAAGATGAACAAAAACATCACGAACACCACGATGGTGCGCTTTGAAGTTTCTCTGATTGATCTCACCAACTCGTAGCGTCGGCTAAGGTAGAACCAAGTATTTTCGACTCCAGCAAAACGGACGCCACCAAGCGGGAAAACCGGAAATTAGCCGGAACAGGTGGCTTTGCGCCTCTGCACGTCTCTGGCGGCTTTCGCGGACACGTGTTGTCGGCGCGGTGGCGAACAATGTAATTTGACGAAGGCCCGAATATTTCTGAAGTTTGCCCGATTGTTCATTAGTGTGGTGAAGCCTCAGTGGATTGTTTCCTTCCATCACGTTTTTGAAAGCCCGTTTATTCCACAACACACGGTCGCTTGCTTTCGATTTCTTGGATGGGGAGGAATCACGGAAAACGTTTTGATTTCTTGTTTGTCTCGAATCACATTCAAAGTGACGACTACTTGGTAACTAATAAGTGGTTTCTTTATAAGGATGTAGAACAGTGAACTGACGATGACAGATGATTTGTTTCACTGCAGCGAACACCAATGTTGCAGGCGAGTGAATGGGAAGGTTCGATACATGCTTTTCTTGAGTTTGGTTGGGTTCGATTAGCTTGAAGATGGAGCCACCCACGCCGGTCGGTGCGTTTGCTATTCATCTTGGCTGCTTTTCGCCGAAAAAGCCTCTGGACTACACCGAAGGAGTTGGGCTGATTTCGCAATTACTTGATTCTGCAAAACCTTCTCGCTACATACGATTACCGGGGAGAATCGTCTGCTTTTAAAAGGTGGGGTACGCGCCTGGCGAATATAGAAGCTGTCACGATTTTATGATCTATCTGCCTTCAATATTTATATTATACCCCCGTCGAAGCCAGCAGCAATATACGTCTACATTGCCCAGGTTGTCCGGCCACAAAAAATACTAATTTTCTCCATTCAAGATTCGAAGTGAAGTTTAGTGCAGCAATGTTCTGCGTGAATCTCCGATGAAGACTTTCTTCAGTTTGTCCGCATTCGTCTCCGTGCTGCCGGAGAGAACCATTTGGCTGAGTTTGAGTGGTATCTCTCTGTCCCTCAAGTATACTTTTATTTAGCAGTTCACCTAATCACTAGTCAACTAAGCTCATATTTCAACCGGAAGAATATACTAATGTCGCTTTAGTGGGATATAGTACGTAATATAATACATAACCCACATATTCGTTAAAATGACTTCTCGATTGCTACTAAAACCTGATTTGAAATACTAGTATCAGCTGCTTAGTAGCGGGTTAACAGGCTCCTTGGCTCAAGACGCGCTTGCTTAATTTTTGTAATTTTCCTGCAGCCTGTGTTGTTGACCGAGCAGACGACTGGAGCTGTTTCCTAAACGCGGATACGCACAAAAGCTCGATTTCACGGACAGATACGTCGCATGGTCGAGGCATGCGAGTTAGCTGAAGATTACTCTCGGTAGAACAATTCTGTAGTCATCGCCGCTTTCTTTAGCTGATCAAAACAGATTAGAGTCTATTACCGTCTCTCCGGAGCCCATAGTTTCGGTTTTGAATGAAATCTCCGAAACAAAAGTTTGACATGAAAAGAACAAAATCACCGGAAAAACAGAACTATATACTCTGCAAGTTTATGCGCACCGTTGTTGTTGTTGTTGTTGTTGTAATGACAAATCGTGAAAATGGGAAAAGCCCGTGCGTAAATATTATCCACCCATAACGGGGGAGACTCGCACGGGCTAGGGAGAGAGGAGTGAAAGAAGAGGGAGGAGAAGGGGAAGGTTGATTTTGATAGTGGCGGCATATTAAGATATTCAAATAGTTAGTTGCAGAATTGGAGGGAGGGGGATGCCTAAAACCACGTTAAAAAGAAAAAAAAACTTAGAATGTGCGGTGTGAGTTAAGATACACCGGATAGAAGTTTTTGGGACACGAAGTGTCACACCAAGCGGCATAAAAATCGGGTGGCGTATAGTTTCATCCGCGTTGTAAACTACATATGCTCACACTGGAAGAGGAATTCAGGTACTCTTACAGGTATCTGCAGCAAAAAAGTACTAAACTGTGGCGGAAAGCAATGGCGTCACAGCTGAGATGCGAGGCCACTTGCTTCCAGGAACTCTAAAAGTGCTCGAAAGGTGTGTTCTGCGAGGCGCTTGCCCCCGTTCGGGAACATCAGTTGGCGGGGCGTTGTCACCGACGTGCAGGATGTTTGCAGGGCAGTGTGAAGCACAGTTCGAGCGCTGTTGTATTTCGGACACGACCACAGCACGTGTTCGGTGTCCTCCAGGGTCCCACAGCTGTCGCAGTTCGGACTATTTTTGCGTGAAATCTTTTATGCGCACCGGCTACACTTAAGCGTCGCAGTTCAAATGCCTATAAAATAGGGCATTAAACAAAAGAAAATCTGTTAAACTGAATGCGCCACCCGCCCAGGCGGCCCTGCCGAAGCCGACGCGACCTGTTCTCAGCCGCCATGTTTGTTTGATGGTGGCGCCGCGTATAAAAGGTCTATTCGCTGGAGTCGCGAATATACCTTTTATACGCGGGTGCCGCCATCTTGAACCTGGTAACATCCGGTATGAGGGAAAACATCGTTTTGCCCTAGCCTCACCACGGGGAACAAAACTCCCTTTATAATACCCAGTCTAACTTTCTTGTTTTGCTTCATTATATTGTTTTTTTTTTGGTTCGAAATTGTAATGCCTCGCTTTTTTCCATCCCGCAAGTCGTATTTGTTAACTACTTGGCTGAAGAGCCCGGTAAACGAAAAATGATCCCTGTACTCCTTTTTTACTATAGATCAGACCACAGCCCATGCGACGATCCGTTAGGGATAATCAAGCAGTGCCAAAAGTGCATCGTCACAGCGCTCCATCGCCTTTGTGTGTCTGCTACCACCGATCAACCAATCACGCACAGCGAATGCCGTGTCATCCTGCGCATTTTCTCGGTACGTGATTGGTTTAGCGGGAGATGGAAAACCGGCAAGGTCAACGAGTGCGATGACAAGGTAATTTTTGCGCCACGTGATTAGCTCTATTGGATTGTAGCATTTTGAGGTGGCCGGATTTGGAAGTTAACAAGGGCTTACCTTCCTTGGCTAAGGAAAAACTGGACCTGCTTCTTCCGACACATGACTTACTAACGTTTAGTAATCGAAGAATTTATATATATATATATATATATATATATATATATATATAAGTATATTCTTTTTCCTTGACTTTATGGCTTTTCTTCTCTCTCTTTTCAGTTGGTTTTATATTTTGATTATGTACATACCGCTATCATGTTTCGTTCTTTTTTATTTTTATTTTTATTCATGTGTTTTTTTGTATAGAATGGTGCCAACTTGTTCGCTGACTAACGCCTTTATTACCAACACCTTTGTTTGAAAACCTTGGGAGCCCCGTCTGAATAAGTGTAATTATCTAACATTTTGTTTACAAATAAAACACATTTTGGCTTGTCTTGACTTGGCTTGACAGACTATTTTATCGTAACGCATCCCACACTGAGTTCACCGGCCTTCTCTTTGAAATATAAGAAACTTCGAAATATGCAGAAACAGTTCCATAGCGTACCTTTATTATTTTGAACTGAGGCTGTGTGCATTCAACGCTCACCTGATTCGAATATTCTGGTGCGTGTCTTCTTTTGCCGTGAGTTTTTCTAAAACCGTTATTTGAGTCGAATTGAGCCAGGGCGTTCAAAAGTTTATAGGCACACAAGTAGCTTGAGTGGTCAACTGAAAAAAAAAGCAACAGCGACAAGAAACTTAGAATGACAAAGAGCTCTCCCTACATATAAGGTCCTTAGATGACACTACGCGAAATGCAGACAAGTCCTCCTTTCCTCGTTCCTATCGTCTGCTAGCGCGCGGACCGCCATTTTCTTTGTATCTCGTCCACCATGGCTGCGTTCGAAACCCTGATTTACTCTGGCGGGTCACGTCATGTGCCATAGAAAAATGCTGGACGTTGGAAGCTTTTCGACCGCCAAGGTTACAAACAGTTCAGGGGCGTAGCCGGCAAGAGAAGGGGAGGGGGGGGTGGCGGCGTTTCTTTTGCCTGCCCCCCCCCCCCCCTCCCCGGTTGCTATTCAATCAACCCTTTTTGTTTTACGACGCTCGATGTTTTTTTCATATCTCGCCGCAATTTCAAGATAAAAAAAATTATATATTACTTTTTTTTATCCACTCCGCTTGAAAGAATAGGAATAGAAATAAGCGCACAGGAAAGCATCCAAGTGCGTAAAGATCATCTCGGCCATTATCCTCTCAAGTCGGAAGATTAAACAAAGTCTTCCATGGACAGAGAGAAACACCAGAAGTGTTATGGTTCCTGGCAGGTTCCTGGACACCAATCCGGGCGTGTTCGGCGAGAGCTGAACACGCTCGGATTGGTTCCCGACTCTCCTCCGGGAGCTCGCTGGAGCTTGCTAGAGCGCGTGCCCAGCTACGCACGCGAGCATGCTAGTGAGTGACCTTGAGGGCCGGAAGTAAAGTTTACCTCTCCCTTAAGACCGTTGATACCCCTGTCAGACGGCAGCTAAAATGGCATTTGCGCCAAATGACATTCAGATTTTCAAGTGACATTCAAGAATGGGACCTGCCAGACGACAACTAAAATGACCTTTAAGTCATTTTATTACGATTGTGGTCGCAAAGTTGTCTCGTGGACATAGATCACGTTTGCGTCAATAAAATAATTTTAGCACGGCAAAACACTTTTTTGTGTTGTCTGCTGGGACAACAAAATATTACGAAAAATCTGGATAGAAAGTTGCGCTCACTAGTTTCAAACATGTTAGATTTTTGACGAAAACTATGTTTTGTGGCAACCATGAGACAAAGTGTGGGGCGAAATCCATTAGCCAACGTTACGTCGTCATAAGCCTATTCGTAAGCCGAGCCTCCCGCGCTCCACCACTACAGCTGACAGCCTGCTCGCTATCAGCTATCAGTTCTTTCGATAATTTCGGTAGTGCTTGCTTGCTCTGGTTGTCCCTCACGCTCGATCTTCGTCTGCCATGTTCACTTCTACGTCTGCGAGGGATCCTGGACGCCGTATTATGCTTCCGCTATTGTTATCACGGCGGTATGCGTTGATCTTGGTTCGAGCATCTCCTGCTGTTGATAAGGCCGTCCGTCATCTTCGTCGTGGACGCATTCCGCGAGCTTCGGTTTGAAGACAGGCTACCGTGCCTACTGCGTACTACGCCTTAAAGCAGCCGTTTGGGTGATGCCGGCGATGTGATAAGCTGCCTTGTGAATGTATGTCAGCGTTACATAGAGTGCTTGGTTGGCTAGGTTACTTCTGTGGGTATTGATGCTGCTGGTCGGGTGGTGAACGGAGGGGGAGGGGGGGGGGGGTGGCGGAGCCATTAACCACCCCAGTCAGAAAGCGAGTCGGCTCTGCAAAGCCATACTCCATTGGGGAGGACAGAGCCGTCGCCACCTTGCTTGTTCTGGGGCACTCCACTGCCATTTGATGGCATTCCTTTGACGCGACTGGCCGAAGATCGTGAGCGTTGCCAAGACCGCTGAACGGTTAAACACACACGGGATAACCGAACTGTCACAGTATTCTCGCAAGTCAGAGAGAGTCACTGTGCGACTGCCACCTGTGATGAAATCAAGTTCCAGCGCCGGCGGCTACCAGGGCAAAATGGGGAATGGTAAGTTCCATTTTCGCAAAAAAAAGGGGGAAAAAGTTTATTCAACGAATGTTTGAATTAGTGGAAATAATATCACTATATGGTTTTTCTAGCTCTTAGAATATTCAAACAATCTTGTTTAAAACTCGCAATTAAAAAAAAAAAACTTGTCTTCCTATATTTGAGTGTCACGCAAAACTGACTGATTGCCCTGCCAACATTGTAAAGCTATTCGTTAACTCACTTTAATGTGAACTCCGTCCCGGCTACTTGAAGTCAGCAACGGATAATGCCGCAATAGTAAGGTTTGGTTCGGTTCACATGCACATACGATGTGACGGCACTTGGTCCGTCGATCAAAAGTAGGGGTTTCGGGCTCCAGGAGTTAATTAACGGGAGATGTTTGGCATAGAATCCGATAGGCTTCTTGGAATTTTGGAAGAAATTTCTCGTGGCGGCCTACTTCGCGTAGTGGGAAGTGGATGAGGACAAGATTACCAGGTAAATAACGTAGATCACGATGGTGCTCGTCGTATAATCATATTAAGTGTCTCGGATGACTGTTGATGCGCCAGTGTTTTCGCGTCGGTGATCTGTCGGGAGGCTTTGATGCTGTTCGGTCATGCGATGACTTCGTCATGTGGATAGTTTGTAGGGTAGGGACAAATCGTATTTATGATAGACGAAGCTTCATGGCCATAAAGCAGATGATAAGGAGAAAATCTGGTTGTTGATTAAATGGCCGTGTTGTGAGCAAATGTGACATAAGTTAATATTGCGTTACAGTTGGAATGGTCGCTGTTCACTTACTCGGATAGCATCTGCGTGAGGGGGTGAATAAAGCGCTCAGTGAGGCGGTTCGTTTGAGGATGATATGGGGGTGTTATGAGATGATCGATGTAAAAGGTAGAAAGCAGTCACGCCGCTTACTAAAAATTAACGACCATGATCACTGATAAGGACGCGAGGTGTTCCGTGGCGCAGAATAACATTGAGCAGGAGGGAAGGTGCAAGTGTGTTTGCGGTTGCATCGGGAAGGGCTGAGGTTTCAACATAGTGAATAGCGTGATCAATAGTTACGAAAATCCATCGATTTCCAGCGGCAGAGACTGGTTGTGGGACCAGAAGGTCGACGCCAACGACTTCTAATGGCTGCCGTGGTGGTGTGATTAACTGAAGAGGTCCGTTGGGATTGGTTGTGGGTCGCTTTCGTTGTTGACATGTGGTGCATGACCGGACATGTTTACAAATGCTTCGGTACGTACTGGGCCAATAAAATTTATCACCAGTTCTAACGGATGTCTTAAACAGTTGACCGTCGCCTGCAGTAAGCTCGTCGTGAAGGCATTGCAGGATGTCGCGACGAAACTCGGAAGGAACTGCAAGAAGTCATCGCCGACCGTCGGGGAGATAGTTGTGTCTGTAGAAATATCCGCCATTTTGAAATGTTGAGTTTGTATGTTGATTTGGCAATTATTGGAGATCTGAGTTCCACTCAGGTGTCGATTAATGAATTGTGTCCAAGGGTCAGAGTGTTGGGCGAACAGAAAGGATGAAAGTTTAGCGACAGCAGAATCGGCTGTTGAGTCGAATCCACAGGTTTACTGAAGTCGTTGGTGACAAGAAACATCGTAAAAGCCCGTCAACGCTGTTGTGTGTTTTTCCTGATTTATGTATGATTGTAAAATCATACCCTTGGAGTCGGAGGATCCGTGGACCAAGGCGGATGGACATGTTTTTAATGAATGGAAGCCAGCTGAGTGCATGGTGATCTGTGATTACTTGGAAGTGACGACCGTAAAGGTATGACCGAAACTTGGCGATGACCCATACAACGGCCAGACATTCGCGTTCTCAGTTAGATTCTTGTGTTAATGTGCAACTGGCGGAAGCAATGACTTGTCTTGCGGAAGATGGATTTTGTCGCTGTATTAAAACGGCACCTAGGCCATAACCACTAGCGTCGGTGTGAACGTCTTTAACGGCGACGGGATTGTAGTGACATAGGATGGGAGGAGTAATGAGTTACTGCTGTAGAGAAAAAAATGCTCCTCCTTAAAATGGGTTTTACAAAAAGGGGACGTCTTGCTGCAGAATTTTCTGAAGGGTCGCGGCCATTGTTGCAAGTTCTTGGACAAAGCGGCGAAAGTAAGTACAGAGCTACAGGAAGCTGCGTAGCTGGTTGGTGTCTGCGGGACGTAGGAAGTTTAGGACCGCACGAAGCGTTTCAGGGTTAGGGCTTAAAACTTCTTTAGAAACTATGTGGCAGAGAACATTAACTTTTCTTGCAGCGAAATTGCATTTTTTTTGTTTCCAGCTGGAAACCAGCGTCGGTGAGGCATAAGAGCACTTGGGATAGGCAAGTTCGATGCCCTTAAAGGTCGCGGAGAATAATATATTGCCATCTAGATAGTAGAGACATCTTGTCCGCTTCATGCCACAAAGAACAACACCAATCATGTGCTCGAAGGTAGCTGCCACGTTGGAAAGGCCGAAAGACATGCCATTAAATTTGTAAAGCCCATCCGTTGTTGAGAAGGCTATTTTGTTGGTCTTTTTTGGCCAGAGGAATCTGGCAATAACCTGGGCAAAAATCGAGGGACGAAATGTAGGAGGACTCTTGTAAACTATTGAGAGCGTCATGAATACGTGGCAGTTTGTACACATCTTTTTTGTAATCTTGTTCATGTGGCGGTAGTCAGCACAGAAGAGAAGTGACCCTTTGTTTTGTACCAGGACCATTAAGGAGTACCAAGGGGTAGTGGAATGTCGAACAATTCTTTCTGATACCACGTGTGTTAACGGGTTCCTGTATTATCTTGCCCCCAGCCAGTGGGACTCGATATTGTCGGTGTCGAATTGGCGTTTAGGAGTCCGTTTCGATTCGATGTTCGACGAGCCTTGATTTTGCGAGAGAAGACGATGGCGTGTCAGATGTAGATGAAAAGGGGTTTAGCAGTGTGAGCAGTTGCTGCTTTCGTAATGTGGGCAAGGCATCCTCAATGGTGCCCCATAGTTGTGTGGATGGTACCGTTGTTGGAAGATTTCCTGGCAACTTTCTTGAGTGTTCTTCGATTATAGCGGCAATGTTCATGTACTTGAATGCTTGAAAACTTGGCCACGAGCGAGAGACAATCCTTCGGGTAGAAGGACCGAGTAATTAGTCATGTTAGATGCGGCAAGTGTTGCGTGTCCATACCTAACAGTGGCGAGACTGTATTGCAAACTTATTCCTTTCTGTAAACGAGGTTCTTTGCGACATTTGAGAGGAATGTCTCCGGAGAAACCTGGTAATGTAATTACTTCAAATATTGAAGTGCTGTTGGGTAATAGTTCCGCATCATCAGTTGTAGATATTTTCACGCCATCTTATCGTGCGTTAATAGTCATGTAGGCTTTTTTGGCGAGTGATACCTTTGAGTATGCGCAGTTTATATTTGCTTGGCACTCTTGTAGGAAGTCACAACCAAGTGTAATGTCATTTGCACACTGAGGTAAGACGATAAACTCCATGACGTCAATGGTGACCTTAAATATCAATGGTATCCGTAAAAAGCAAAGAAATTGGAATTTGATTATTCGCAGCCGTGCGGAGAAAATAGATCCCTTACAGATTCTTCACTTTTCGTAGTTGAGACTATGTATTCGGGTGTGTCACAGAGACAGCAAAACCAGCGTCCAAAAGAGCTATAAAAGATCGAGTTTCAATTGTGATTGAGATTAATTTGCCGGGAGAGAAGGAGCTTCGGTGGGCTGCTTGGAAGATATCAATGGTGATCCAGAGCGCCGTCGGGGAGAAGTAGAACTGTTAGAATATGTCATGTGTCGGCTTTGTCGGGGATTACCAGAGAAGGGGGACTCGTCAGGCAGGTGCTATTGTATGTGTCAGATCAATGGGACTCTCTGTCGTGATGGTAACGTAGAAGATTCATGCCATTCATGCGTAAACCAATAGCGTCCTTGCCACGAACGCCGAAAAGGGCACAAAACAGATGCTCTTTACTGGACGGGGAACCTCTTGGAGACAACTTTCTGGGCAGTAAAACTAGCTATGGGCGAAAAGCGCATGTCCACTTCGATCGCCGATGAATGCCGTGCGCACGCACTGTTTACTTCTTCTGAATAGGCCCTTTTCAAAAATGTGCACCATCTAGTTGTTGCTGTGCCAATAGTTCGGTCATTCTTTGGCACGTGCTCTGAACATTTACTGGAAATGAGGGCTGCGTCTGCTTTCGGCATGAACGCAGCTCATCTTGCATCGAAAATTAGTGCAGCGTCAGCGTTTGGCGAGGACTCAGATTATATCACGTGCTTCGTGGCCAAGAAATGCCTGATGTACTTTAAAAAGGGTGTATTGTAACTCACGTTTGTCAACGAGTGTTGGAGACTGTGTCTATTAAGGTCTAATAAACAATCATGATTCATCGGTGCCTCTACAGAATAAAAAATGAACAAGAACGTCAAAATATTCTAGGGGTGTGCAATTTCCGTCATCCACCGTACAAAACATTTCAAGATCCAATGGTGGACTTATAGGGAATGCGTTGACATGGCACTTGGAAAACGCCACACACGTCCTCCTTTGGGGATCGCTAACGCTGACCCCTCCACTTTTTCTCTTGGCTCTCTCTTCTGCTTTCTTCATTTTTTGCTGCCACTTTTTGGCGTCGTCCCGGGGTCAGTGCTAGCGTTTTCCAAGAGTCCTGCTAACGCATTTCCTAAGATTCAACCAAAGGACCTTGCCATTTTTTCACCCCTTTTCTGCACTCTACGTCGGCGCCCTTGAATACGGTCATCCATATTACTCGTGGAAAAAACCCCACTCTTACCACTCGTACAAGGAACCGCATTTTTATCACTCTTGGAGGGAACCACATCCATCGTTTTACCTACACACACACATCACAGCCCACGCACCGCCATTACGGAAACACAGATCGAAGAACAACCGGCGACGGCAGAGCGGCAACTGAGCCTACACCTCGTAGATAAGAAAGCCTAAGGTGCTTAGTTTACATAAAATTGAAAGAATAAAACACGGAGGACAAGCACAGGACAACCACTTTCTTGCTTGTCCTCCGTGTTTTATTCTTTCAATTTTATGTATTCATGTTCAACCTGCTCGCCTTCACCAGTGCTTAAGTTTACTGTGCCACTAAAGAAGGTCACCGTAGTCCACAGATTGGAGACGAGTGCTGCTTCATCGTTCGGCTGTAACTTGTTTCCAAACAGTAAGAACATGACTTGTTGCTAAACGCTGATGCCGTAGTCGTGTCCGATCCGTAGCTGACGGCGGCCTTCTTTAGTGAACCGGGAAGATTCAGCACTTATGCTTTTTTATTTAGGAGGTGCTGAAGCGTGACTTTGACGGAAACGAAAGGGTTCGTTTTGACAAAAATCTCGGTGGTGTCTATCAGTTTGTCAGCGCCGAGGAGAGAGGGGTGGTTAACGGGTGATGACGTCAGCGCTTTGGACCAATGGGAGCATCCCACGCGTCACCCTTTTCCTCCTCTTCCTTTCTCCCATGCGCCGGCAAACGAAAAATACCGCCGGGTTTTCGTCAAAACGAGCGCTCTAGGCATTAAAGGGTGACCAGCAAGCGGAGGGGAGGAAACTCTTTCTCATTTCTTCCTTTCTGTTCGGGAATGAGCGAGATAACCTCTTCCCTTCTGCGGGGAGTAGCTCAGGGATACGCTCTTGTGTGGAGAGAAGGAGAAAAGAGAACGAGAGAGAATTGAGGAAAGGAAACTTAGGACCGGTTTTCTGCCCGGCAAAAGACGAATCTGCAGGTCGGCTTTAGAGGAGCGCATCACGCAAAACATAGTCCCGTGCGAAACTTGTGGTGAGGCTCATGGACTGGAGTATATTTCTAAAATAAAAATTTCCACAACCGTCATTTTAGCAAAAGAAAAACAGGAATAAATGCGTATAAATTGTCAGTCCCTTTTTTAAATTAAAAAAGAAGTATACGAAAACCTTTTTCATTTAAAGCATCACCCAATAAAATATAACTTTTTATTCACATGAATACCTGCAGCGCCATTGGGCATCATGCAGGGGGTACATGAAGTATTATGCAATAACAGTACATATTCATACAATGTCACGCGTTTTCATCTTGATTAAGATGGTCTCTCGATTGGTGCAAGAACCCATTTTATTGCATACCGCATCAATAACGTTTTATCAACTGATTGCTTTAAGACATTACAAAATAAATAGTTTCCGTGAAATTACTAAATTTTGAAATTACGCCGGCAGCAAAATTTTTAGGACGCGACTTTCTATTGGCGAAATGAAAAATCCATACTTTGCCCTACCCGTGTACGATCAGCTTCAGAAAAGCGGACGTGCGACCCGGGAAGTCACGAAGCGGCTTTCCGGGTCTCCAGAAATCGAGATTATTTTCTTTTTTTTGCTGCCATGTTAAAAGTCTTCTGCCATAGGTAGCAATTTGTGCTCCCAGGGAGATTTCACAAATGTAGAGGGGAAAAAGCTTATTTTGTAGCGTCAGCTACACTGGCCGAGGTTGTGTAGTTTCGCGTGTCCCTCATGATGAGCCGTGCTCATTATGAAAGCCACGCGCCCCGCACGCGCCACGTGCGGCGGCGGTGGCTCCTCCGTCGCCGCCGCGCGCTTTGCATAATGAGCTCGTCTCGCATAATGAGCATGGCTCATTATGAGAGCCACGCGAAGCCGCCTCCGCGCGCTCCGCCTCAGCCGCGACCGCCTCGCCCGCCTCGTCGGTCTGCGCATTCCAGAGGAGTGACCTCAAAGCCGCGGCAGACGCACTGGCGCACTGCGTGCCCAGCTGTGCGCCTCCGTTGCGCAGTAGCCAAGTCTGACGTTGCACCGGAGCCGCTTGATAGCGACTCTCATTTTGTGCGCATAAGCTCACGCTACTTATATCTTGGCGTAGCCGAGCTAAGCCACCGCATTTTTTTTTGTTCTTGTTTTTCTAGAGAAACCAGTGCTCCCCCGCCGGCAGTGGAGGCGAACCACATCAATATATTTTCACGCGAGCTGTGTGCCGAGAGAACTAGTGTGATATAAAAATCAATTCTATGGTCGGAATACTTTACAGTCGCGTACTGAGAATTGAGTATCCTCCTGTAGTCGGGAAAGCTTCAAGAATGGCAATCGCTGAATCAGGCCGGTTATGTACCACCCAGACGAGCGTTAATAAAATCAAGGAAAAAAGTGCACTTTTTAACACTAGCCGTCTTTAGGCCCACATATGTTCTTCACAACTGCTTCAGTAATTCTTAGAGCGCAGCTCTTAGGCGCCCGTCGCCGGCTTGAGCGTCGTCGCCGTCGCCATTCGCGTCGGGGTAACCGTGAGGTCCCGTGACCCCCTGAATTCACGTGACCCCCCCGATGTCACGTGACCCCCCCCCCCCTGAAGTCATGTGACCAACCTGTGGTCATGTGATCTCCCCCAAGCTCATGTGGTCCCCGTGGCGGAGTAGCAGGCAGGATGACGAGGAGTTGAGGAGAGAGGAAGGTTATACCCTCCCCTCAGTACCCTTCCATCCTCCTCCTCAAGAGCTGCGCTCCAATTCAGCGTTACAGGCATTTGTAAACGGCTTTCAGTTTTTTTTCATAAACACTTTAGTAGACGGTCTAATCACGAGCTTCGAACAGCGGAAGCCGTCGCATTGAGCTCGGGCTACTCTCGGCGTTCCAATGACGCGTTACATTTTTTAAACGCGAGAAGTGAATCGTCTAAACCAGTGGTTCTGAACCTTCGATGTTTCGCGGACCCCTCGTGGATCGGCAGAGATGATGGACGACCCCGTTCATGGTGAGAGGAGAAGAACATATAGGTTAAATATAATAATGATTAAATAAATGAATGTAACTAAGGCCTTGTGTGAAGTAGATCTGTCTTATTGACATACACACAAAAAAAAAAAAAAACTCGCCCGAAAACTGAATCATTTATTCTCAAACTGAAAAAAGACAACTTTTATTGCTGGGCTTGACTGATGAGGCTGGGCTTCGTGAACCCCTAGAATGCCTTCGCGGACCCCAAAGGGTGTGCGGACCCCTTTTGAGAACCACTGGTCTAAACGAAGTTCAAGTCTGAGCTTAGGCATTACTTTCGACACACTGCTATTTGTGTCTGGCATTGCAGAGTTTTAGGAATCAGGTTGTATCGTGTGAAAGTGGCATGATAAGACGCGGCGTGTGACTCAGCAACTGTGGCGACGCCCCTGCAGTGTATATAAACGATAATGCAATAAACATCGGCTCAGTTGAGCTGCCCGGCAGAAAACATTGTGTGTCACTACGCAACTGAAACACAGGTGTTGAGATTCATTATTATACAAGAAAGCCGTTGCCTGGCATGTTTTTGAATGGTTTGCGTGCAATTGTCTCTCAAAGAAGAGACTATAAAAACGCCTTATTTTTTTCTATTGCAAAATAGTTCATAGCTAAAAAAATACCTTTTCAACATAACAAATAGGTAAAAAAGTTTTTGTTTTAATTATGAAAATATAAACGCCGTCGTGTAAATTTACTGCTCTTGGAGGTTGTGCAGAACCCAAAAGTTTAAATTTGATATGGAATTAGCTTCTTTCCTCATGTGCTTTGAACGCGTTGCATTCTACTCCTACAGTAAAAAAAGTGTTCCAATACTGCTTCAATTTTTTGTTGCCTTATTGTAAATTTTCAATTTTATGATGAAACTTTGTACTTTACGCACCATTTGATCTCCAAGCAACTATTCTTTGCTTAAAAAT
>JAZHYW010028441.1:0-35000 GCA_037355805.1 Ixodes ricinus | reverse complement strand
TAAACAAGTATACAGCAAACGCTTTGAAGCTTCCTGCAAGCATAGGAGAGATGTGAATTACATGACATATCTGAATCCAAAAATACTCCCAAATATTTCGCGCAGTCAACGCATACTACTGGGGGCACTCACAATTATGACAGCTTGATTTGTGTAAAATAACTTGCGAGTTGTGATCGACACTCTTCAATGGATTTCGAAAGCAGATAATCTTAGTTTTAAAAGTGTTCAACTGTAATTAAGTTGTTCTCGGAACCAATCTATTACTTGTGCAGCATCACAGCTCAATAAACGCTGAGCATGATCGTAAATGAGATGACCAGCAACAGGTAGAGTGTCATCAGCCTACTGAAAAACATTGCAACCGAAATTAGGAATAAAAAAAGAATCTTTTAAGCGAGATATTTCGTTTAACTCTCGATTACTTATTAAAATAATTATAGGCGACAAGACCAATCCCTAGGGAACGCCATATTTTACGATTACTCGGGCACTTTTACAAAATTTCAACAAATACAATCTGAAACGATTTGAAAAAAAAAAAGCTTTAGAGCAAAGTAATAAACGGACCGCGGAAGCCGAAGGTATAGAGTTACTGATGAATGATTTTGCGGCTAACAGTGTTGAAGGATTTCTCCACGTCTAAAAATTGGTCACAGGCGAATAAATTGCCATCAAATGCATCGTGTACTAAATCAGCCAAGTCTTCAAGGAGTGATTGTGTGCCTCTTACAGCCTCAACACCATATTGGCTACGAGATAAAATGTCGGAGCTATCAATTATTTGACGCCAATCCACTATCTTTAGGGATACCTGATGACGCCGCATAAATTTGTTGAAATCATTGAGAGTTGATTGGAACTCCGAACCGAAATGATTTTGAAAACAACCGATGATAGGTTGTCTAGAAGCCCGCCCTGTAAGAGCGTCAATCTACTCCCATGTTTCCCGCGAATTTGACCTCGTCCAAAAAAACTTCATTTCAGAATGGCTACATTAGGTGCAGCAAATTGTGGCTTTGGTTTTGTTTCTAGTATAGCGAAATTCTGCTGGCCACTCTGCATTTCTTGGGGCACGGCGGCATCGTAACCATAACATTTTCTTATGCTTTGATTGCATTTGATTGCGACCGCCGCCTAAACCTCACCTTCTTTAAGTCTCGGTAAAAACATACACGATCCTAACAAAAAAGGAACATAAACAGTCGCAGGCTCAACAGAACTCAAGAATATGTCACAACCAAAGGAATTAACCATAAGATAAAATTTTATTATGTCAGTTATAGAGACACAGGATAAATCGCGCCTGCCCTTTTCCTGCAATACCGCGTCTAAACGACATCCCACAAAGCAATGATCAGATAATTCTGCTACTACGACAGATTTCACTGTGATGTAATGAGAGCCCGAACATATTTATTATATATACAGGAGGCAACTCAATTTCTGGATAACAGTTTTTCTCTAGTAGATAGCTTAATGGTATTTTTATTCCATGCTCCAACTCTAGAGTCAAATAATCACAAACAACTGACTTGTTTTTCTTATGAGTGTCAATGTTTATGTCGCTCAACCATGCAAAGATTTCTGTTTGAACCGAGCTAACGAAGCACCACCTCTAGTTCCACTAAAAAAAGAAAATCATGTTCTGAAGGAGTTATAATTACCGCAAGTAAAGAAAAAGAAAACCAGACCGGTTAATATTAAGAGCAAAAGATTCAGCATGAACGAAAGATCCACTCCAACTTCAAACCAACCATTTGTCATTGTCGTATATTGCTATACCTCCGCCTCTAACACTATAACGCATGTAAAACAGTTTGTCACAACCATTGAGGATGAACTGATTGCATTGAAATAATGTAATATTAATTTCGGCGAGAACAAACAGATCTACTGGAGGGGTGCTGTGGTGTATATAAAATCGAAAGTCGTCCCACTGTTGGTGTATAATCCTAATGTTTCCGTAAATAATTTAATAGACAAATCAGAGATAGGGCCCGAAACCTCGTGGAAAGTGCAAGTCTGAAGCTGAAAAAGAGGTTGTCATTCTTTAAACGAGCCTCTCGAGGTCTCCAATTGAGGCAACGCGCAACGCCGGAGAACCTACGCTTTTCCTGGCATATATTTTCGCGTTCTTGAACCACACAAACTTAAAATCAGCTTCCCGGCCCTGAGTCCTCGCGAGCCAGAAGAGCTCTCGGTTTTGCTTTTGTTATACTTGTGTTATGAAAGAACCTGTGCTGGTCATCAGAGCGACAGAGGTCTTGCAATCTGCCACGGGTAGCCACCCCAAACATCCCTGATGCTGACAGAAGAAAAATTAATTAGGATTGGCGGGGCGGAGTCTTTGATTTGTTTTTGGAAGGCCATGAATCGCTAGGATGTCAGAAGCTCTTAACGATGGGAAGTTGAGGTTTTGTTGCAAATTTGCTAATTATTTTAGCCTTATAATTTCGAGGTACGTAAGGAAGAACGTGCACTTCGATATTTTAACTCTGACTGTACTGCTGAGAGTCATGTAATTCCTCTTTCAGCCGTTAGATTTTCGAAGATTGATCCACCATTGCACCTCTGATTTTGGAAACTTCGCTCAGAATGTTTTTTAGCATTGACGTCACTAAGTTTTGTGCGCGTATTGACTATAACATTCCTCCCCCTTTTTATTTTTCATCGTAACCTCATCGTGTAGGTGGCCTCCGAATTCGTTTGCTGTGCCTCAACTCTGGTTCCGGAGCGCTTGCTTACGCGTTGTCCGTTTTATTCATACCAACTTGTGTATGCGCAGACCCGGGCACCGTCTGCGGGCTGTCAAGGCTGCTTCCTTCTGGAAGCACTGCCTCTGCTGGCTTAGGGTCTGGTGGCTTAGCCGTCCAAGTTTCCTCTGGCATCTTGATTGTCGTGGGATGAGGGATAGGAACTGTGTTGATGGCAATGTCATCTGAATGCAAGAACCGTTCCTGGCCCTGAACCAGATGCATCAAGAGGCTGAGACACGCCGTAGAAAGGTGCCTTCTAACCAAAGCGGATCGCCTGGTCGGTTTCCTCTCACTCGGACCGTGTCGCTTACTTCGAATTCTCTCCTGGAACTCTTTTGTCTCTGAGGTTGCAGCCGAGCGGCACTTGCTTCCACAGGCTTGGCTAACTCTGGGTGAAGGATGCTGACCTTGTGCGTGGCTTCCATGACAAGAAGGGTTTGGCTGGTCTCTCACCTGAAGTCGGCTATGGCGTATGGTACGTGAACAGAAACTGGCCAAGCCATTGTTGTACCGTATTAGACTGCCCTTGCGCCGTTCGTCCTGAAGCTGGCGGATGAGGCTCCACTTGACCGTCTGGACGAGTCGTTTTGCTGCACCAATTGAAGCAGGATGGTAAGGTGGCGTCCTGATGTGATGCAGAAAGTGTGCTCTAAAAAGATTCGTAAAATCACAAGACACAAACTGGGAACCATGGTCTGTCACAATTTTTTCCGGAAGGCCAAACTTTGCAAACGCTGAGTGCAGTTTTTTCAAAGTCATTGAGGCGGTGTTTGATTTCATATGCAACATAACAGTCCACTTTGAGTACGCGTCCACACTAACCAAACCAGTCGGCCTTGAAGTACGCAAAATCCAGATGAAATATTTTCCATCGTGCGGTTGGCCATCCCCACGATAATGATGGTAAGCACGAGACCGCATTCTGAGTGAGCTGGCAAGTTCCGCAGACATTTACAGCCTCTTCGATACGTTCAGTCAATTTGGGCCACCGAACATGACTCCAGGCTAGCATTTTCATGCATGTAGCTACCGGGTGTCCCTCGTGCAAAAGCCGTAACACTTCCCACTGCAGCCACTAAGGGATGACTACTCTATTTCCCCATGATAGGCAATCACAATCCACAGATAGCTTGTCTTTGCGAAGGAAAAAGGGTGCCAGCTTGTCCTCTGACCATTTCGCAGGTCATCCATTCAACACGAAATAATATTACCTTCGACAAAGTTATGTCTTTTTGATTTTCGGCTCATATGTTATCTGCCGATTCAAGCGTTTCTTGCACTGCTGAAAGAAAGCCCTCATAAGTTTTGTTTGCGTCGTTCGGAATCGGCAAATGCGATAGTGCTTTGGCTTTTGCGACTTGTACTCCTTTCCTGTAGACCCATTTGTAGAGATAAGCGGCGAGCAGCAGCATCCAGCATCCACCTTTGCATGCGCGCGGCGGCCATCTGTAGTATCGGCTTCGTATGTCCGAGCAGGCCCGCTAGCGGGATATGGTCAAAATAAATGGTAAATTCTCTTTCTTACAGGTATTTGTGGAACCGTTTTATTACGAAGACAACTGCGAGTGCTTCTCTTCTATATAAGCATAAGCGCTTTCCGGTCTACTCGGGGTGCGCGATGAGTACAGGATTGGCTTCTCTTCGCTTTTTATGATGTGAAGCAAAATAACTCCTACGCGTAGGAGGACGCATCCCATACCACGCCCTTTGGTTTCGCTGGTTCGTAGAAGGTCGGCACACTGTCTTGCAGTTAGCAAATATTTGCTTTCGCTAAACGCTCTCTCAGCGTGCAGAGTCCACAGCCATTTCTTGTATTTTTCAGTTTTTTCGTATAACTGTTTGAGCATTGAAGACATGCTTGGCATAAATCTTGAGTAAAACGTCGACATTTCCTAGTAGGCTTTCAACTCCGTGCTGTTCCTTAGTGCAGGAGTTTCTTGCATCGCTTCAATCGTTTTTGGATATGAGTGTACTACTATTTCGTCGATGACATGGCTCAAATACCTTACTGATGGCACGAAGAACATTCATTTTTTCTGTATCACCCGTTCGCCGTGCTCCATGAATATCTCCAGGACTGCTTCCACTTCAGCTGGGCATTCTTCGTAGGTTGCCCCGGTGATGAGTACATCGTGGAGGTAGCAGACTACACCCGGTAATCTCTTCAGTGGTTCCATTCATAATTACGTGGAAGACTTCCGGTGCACTTTAAATTACATAATGCATTTGGGCGTACTGATATAGTCACATATGCGTGTTCACGGTCAGTAAAGGCCGTGAGTTGGGTGCAGTTCAATTTGTTGGTATGCTGTTGAAAGGTCCGACAGCGCGATTATATTGCCTCCGGTTTGTACTGTACATATGTCTTCGACAGTCGGTAGGGTGTAAGGATTAGGTCTTTGAGCATCAATTTACTGTTACTTTACAATCCCGCATATTCGGAACTTGCTGTCTGGTTTAGGAAGAACCACCAATGGTGCTGCCCAGTCGCCGTGCGTGACGGCTATCAGAACGCCGTCAGCCACCAAGTTGTTTAGCTTAAGTTCTACCTCTTTCGAAGGTGCATACGGTACAGGCCGTGCCTTGCAAAAACTCGTGGACTGCCCATTTTAATAACAAGCTTTGCTTGGTGCACTTTTATCAGCCCCAGGCCGGGAGGAAAACGCTCTCGTATTTTTTCGTGAGGCAGTCCTGTACTGTCTTTGCTAGTATGCTCTGGATCTTTTGGAATTTTCGTGAAATCGACTCCAAGGCTGTCAATCCGGTCTCTCCCTAGTAATGCTGACTCGTCTACCGTTTCCACGAGGATGGGTAGGACCTTGCGTTTCCCGCTGCACTCGACTAACACTTCAGCTTGTCCCTTGATTTTGAGCGATGTTCCACCGTACGTCTTGAGCCTCACTGCGCATGTTGTGAGTGGCGGTGGCTTCTCAAGCTGCTTGAACGTGCTTTTTGACAGGGGCGAAAACAGCTGCACCGGTATCAACTTGCATCTTCACGACATGCTGTTCTTCCAGGCTTCCACGTTGCAAACGGTGAATTTTCCAGTCTCACGTGATAAAACGCTGTACAGTAGCAGCTCGGAACTGCTACCTGCTTCCGACAAGTTAGGAACATCTCTCTGCGTCGTTTGCTTGGGTTCCTTATTCTTGAGCTAGTCCGGTTTAGATGGCCGGGTTCCGCAATCCAGTGACGAAGTGGTCTCGCAGCGTTCGTCGAGAAACCTTCCATACTCGCACCGTGCGGCCATGTGCTTCAACTCCACCGCAAACGTGGCGACTGACTCTTCTTCCCCTTGGTACCGACGGTTGAACTTGAAACTATCTGCAGTGATTTGGCTCGTCGTATTGTGGTGGTCGCTGAATGCCTTTACCAAATCTTCGCACGTGTTCTCTTCGGGTTTGCACGCAAAAGAAGGTGTTTTAGTGTCTTGCATGCTTTCTTCCCGATTGCTGTGATAAACGCCACCCTCGTGAGCTCCTCGCCTTCCACCTTGGCTACCGTGCAGTATAGTGTGCAAACTTTGCACGTAGGAATCAAAGTCTTCGTCACCATCTTTCATGAAAGCGTTAAATTTCCACATCTTAGCCATCTCCAATCCTTGTACTTGGCGGGAACCGCCCCTCCGCGTAGATTATCGTCGCAACATCCTCCTCGCCATATTTTGGGGCTCAGTAGGCAGGCGGGAAGCAGTTATTATGCTGACACATTTATTCTCGCCTGTCGGCTGGCTTACCGAGATCTTTATATAGAGCAAGGATGGCGCCGTAGCCGTGACGTCACTAAGTCCTGTGCGCCTATTGGCAACAACACCAATAATGGCACAATTATTAATAATAATACCCTATTGAAAAATACTTTTTACCGGAATGTCATTTCCAGTAAAAGTTTATTTACTGGATTATAGGGACTGTTTTCACTTCCAGTAAGCCGTAGTTTACTGAATATCACCGGATATTGCCTGGAATGTCACCGGTGGTTTTACAGGAATGTTACCGGTTTCTTACCCGAATGTCACCGGATTTACTGCCAGAGTTGCAGCCAGTACAAAATCTATTTTACTGGATTATGGGACTCTTTTCACTTTCCAGTAAAGCCACAATTACAGAAGATAACCAGATAATAATATCTTTGTTATATTTGAAAAAAATGCATGTGTGCGTGCTGTCCCACAAATCAAAGAGTTGCTGTGACGACCAGGCAGCTAATAAAATACCGTGAACTGTGAACACTGGAAGAAACAAAACAAACGATCAACAACAATATGAGGAATGTGGGCAACGAACACGCATCTGCTAATTATATAATTATTATTGCGCGAGCGTGAGGCAACATTCTCTTACATTCTGTTTTACCGCACGAAGGATGTCGGCCCAGCAAAGACTGGCAAACTGTTGACGATTGGCTCGAATGCACTGTGTTTTTTCTTATTTTTTCGGAAGTCAACTTGCAGGAAGCTCTAGGAACCGTGGTTAGGTAGTGTTTACCAGACGCTGGACGTTCGGTAACACACTAAAGTGGTTGATCCACATGGACCTGAAGGTTTTACTAATCGATTAACCGGGTCGACACCAGTGAAACAACTTTCCACAGCCTGTAGTCAAAAGCAATCAGACCAAATAGGAACAACCAAGCGATTTGCCGCAAAAAGATGATCTTTCGGCGGCACTCATCGCTGTCGCTGGGTAAATTCCCAGATGTGCGGTAATAAAACTGCGCAGGTGCACCACACGGACACACACTGTGCTCTCAGTATGCCTGTGTTGCAGCTGAACAACCACGAACGCGCGGAACGAACATCCGCCGCCGTTGAGAACTCCAGCGCACTGCATCACGATGTCGTCCTGATCGTCGTTCGCCGCGGTGCGCCAGGCGTCAGTCGCACGCTTGGCTGAAACCACGAACGCGTGAAACGAACATCCACCGACGTTGAGAAATCGCCAGGCAATAGTCTTTTTCGCGTCCTGGATGCTTAGCTGAAGCCGACTGGACGAAGGCGGCAGAGAAGGTCACTGAAGATACTTTCATCTCGCGTACACGCAGCTGTCTCTGGAAGCGAGCAGATCGCCACATGAAACGAGAACCCAGACTGAGCGTTCCTTTCCTGTCCGTTGCTCGTGGCTAACTAACAAAGAAACCGGCTTAAAAAAAAATCAGGCAAACGACCTTGTCATTTTCCACGACCCAATGCGAGGGAGAGAGGGTGCGAGACTCGTCCTTGGTTCGAGGCACCAAGGACGCCAGTCCTCGGCTGCATCGGCTTCCTCCTCTCACGTCGGCTTTGAGGAAGCTCGGCAACGAGCGAGTTACCACGCTGCGGCCGGCAAGATTAAAACCGGGTCGTCTGGCGAACGAATGCGGTTAACGTGACATTCCAGCGAATCTCGAAACCCGATGTCAATGAAATTTCAGCGGAAATCTGTTTGTCGGCAATAATCGCAGACAGACGCAGGTAAACAAACTGGGTTTCGGATGAAACGGTGTGGAAAGCGTCACCTATTGGATCGTCCAAACGATTCGCACGCACCGCCTTCGAGGGTTGAGAACGTCATCCCTGAGTTTAACTCCGCACTCACGAACCGAGAATGCACCGTGAGTGGCTCGGTCTGGCTGTAGCCCCGACTTTTGCCTGTCGTGACATAACGCTTGTTGCCGGTGGTGCTGCTCACCTTTTGGATCGCCAAAGCAGTTCGCTACACGCACTTTGCAGGATTGCAACGTCGTCTCGAGCTAGAACACGCACTCACAGGAATGCCGCATATGGCGGCCACCATTACAAACCGAGTCCCCTGCTCGCCTTCGCTTCCTTGTCTTTAGCCGTCCCCTTGTCGGTCCAGGCAGCGGTAAGTCCGGAAAACGAGAGTGGCTTCCAGTGATTCTGGCGGCGGTCATCGACAGCGGTTCTGGCAAAACATTCAACGAAAGTGTCTTCCGGTAATATTTCCACCACAGACTGGTGAACGACGCTGGTTTCTGGTGAAATGAGTGAAACTAACCCGTTTCACACTGAATGTCACGTGGTTTGCCGGATTTGAACCAAAATGGCTCCAAAACGTACAGACGGAATCGGTAACTGAAAGTGGCAGCCGGTATTATTTCCACCAAGAAACTGGTAAATCTACGCTGGTTTCTGGTGAAAATGAGTGGAATAACCCGTTTCTCACCGCATTCACGTCGCAAGTTTTGCGGATTTTTCAATAGTAATCATAATAATATTCGAGAATCAAGAATCAGCTTTATTTGGTGCCTAGGAACGACCTTTCGGTCTTAGTACTAGCACACCCAAACACTTTCCATACCTAACGCACATGAGGTGGAAATTGCATAACCCAAGAAAAACAGGACAAAAAATAAACACTTTAGATTGACGTAGTTGCACACCGGCGATACAATCAGTGAGAAAATATGTGCCTGAAAAGAGAGCGACAATTTAATATTTAAAAGAAATAAGATCAGCATCAACGACAAATGTCCACGAAGTATTATCTGGAAACATGCAACAGACACAAGGATTTAAAAAACAATGTATTTACGTCCACAAAAAATGTCCAGGTGACTGGCAACACCATTGTAGGCCTTTTCCATACGAAACACTGGATTGTGTACACTTGACGCGACTGGAACATAAAGAGGCATAGGCGTACGGGTCGCCGTCATTGGAACCCTGAGAGATACCTGAGCCAGCAAGTCAGGTCAGTAAATAAAGCCGTGAACGGCTTAAAAAAATGAAAGATCAGCATTTTTACGGTGTTGATGTAAGCTAGACAAATGTAGAGCACTCATTAAACAAGCATTTCGTAACAAACATGAGTAATCACGAAAGTACCTATGTCTATATATTGACGGGAATTTGTTTTGCACTCGCTCTAGCCCTAAGGAGCTGCTGGGACAGATGCTGCTCCAGACCACAGAGGCGTAGTTCAGGGGGATCGAGGCCAACGCGCAGTAGAAAATCTAAGGACGTTTTCGGGTTCGAAAACACTCTGAACATCCTACAGGCGACACCCAGAGTACCGCAAGGTGGACATAATGATTTGACTTATATTTGCGTCAAAGCGGAGAGAAGAATCAAACATAACGCCAAGGTCTCGAATTTCACTAACACAACTCAGAACCCTGAGCGAATAGTGTAGTGGAAACATATGCTGTGAGTTTTTCGCGTGTAGGACATTACTTTAGTTTCAGCCTTATTGATGATGAGGTTATTAGTAAAACACCAAATATAGAATTAACAGGCATCATCCTGAAGCGTCCTACAATCACCGACACTGCGATTTTCATGAAATATCTTAATATCATCTGCAAATTGCAAAACTAAAGAATTAGAGATAACCTTAGACACGTCATTTACAAAAATAGCAAAAAGTAGAGGCCCCAGCACCGACCCCTGAGGGACCCCGGACGTGACACCTTGTCTCAACGAGTATTTTCCGTTTACTCGAACAAGGCATGCTCTGTGCGATAAATAGTCTTGCAGTCAGTGGTGCAATGTCCCAGATACACCATACTCCGATAGTTTTGACAGCAAAATGCCGTGATCAACGGCATCAAAAGCCTTACTAAGGTCAAAATATATAGAATCCACCTGCCTCTTACAGCACACGGTCTTTGAGACCGCAGACATAAACACAATTAAATTTGTTGTTGTAGAGCGTCCGGGTATGAATCCGTGCTGGACCGGCACTATTACAGCTTTGAAAGAAAATTACAGAGTTTTATTAACTGCCATTTCAAATAACTTCGAGAAGGTGGATAGTAGCGAGACTGGTCGGTAATTGCGGACGTCCCCTCTGTTACCTGATTTATGCACAGGGATAACTACGGCAACCCTCCACGCCTCCGGAAACACACCCGACTTCAACGAGTCGTTAAAGATAGATACGAGCACAGGGGTTCAAAATTCGCGATATGCCTTGACGAGTGCACCAGGGATCCCATCATAACCAACAGAAAAGTTTGGCTTTAATTTTTACACACTCCTCAATGATGTCATGATCAATTACCAAGGAGGAAATGTACCCCCTAACTCCCCCAACAATAGCAGAGGCGAGTTGCTCGAAGGGTCTAAATTATACACCGACTTGAAATGATCAGCGAAGGCATTAAAAACATCAGAGGAGGCGTTGCCTTTCTCGTCCACAAGAAGAATGTCCTTCCTAGTTCTTTTCCTGGACGACGTCTGACGTGTTGCCAACCCTATTGAGAAAAGCTTTTTACCGGAATTTCATTTCCGGTAAACTATTATTTTACTTGATTATGGGACTCTTTTCATTTCCGGTAAAGCCGACATGTACCGAAATGTCACCGGATTTTTTTATTGGAATGTCACCTGACTTTTGTACCGGAATATAACCAGTTTTTACCGGAATTGCATTTCCAGCAAAAGTCCATTTTACTGGATTATGGGACTTTTTTACTTCCAGTAACGCTGCAATTCACCGAAACTTACCTTGTTTTTATTTTTCTTTCAGACGTCAACGGAAGGCACTTAGGAAGAAGCCTATGAACCGTAGGTGGTATGTGTTTACCAGATGCTGGACGATTCGGTAACAATTAAAGTGGTTAGTCCATATAGACCTGAATGTTCCATGTATTTATTTAACAGGGTGTTAAACAATTTGCACAGCTGTAGACAAAGCAATCAGACCAAATAGGAACAACCGAGTTCTTTGTCGCAAATGATATCTTTCAAGGTACTCACAATGCCGCTGGGTAAATTCCTAGACGTACGTACGGTAGTTCAAATAATAAAACCGACCAGGTGCACCACACGGACACACACACGCACTGTCAGTAGCACGTTTAGCGAAAACCACGAACGCGCGAAACGAACATCCACCGCCATTGAGAAATCACGGGCACAGTCACGATGTCGTCCCTGATGTCGTCGCCGCGGGTACACCAGGCGGACACATACACACTGTCAGTAGCACGCTTAGCGAAAACCACGAACGCGCGAAACGAACATCCCCGACGTTGAGACATCTTGGGCACAGTCTTTTCGCTTGCTGCATGCTTCTGAAGCCGGACGGACAAAGAAACGTAAAAAACAGGTCACTGAAAAATATTTTATTTTCATCTGCACACCCAGCTACTCTGGAAGATACAGGTCGCACACATGGAACGAGAAACCGAGACTGAGCGTCCGTTCCTGGCCGGCCGTTGCTCGTTGACGGACAAAGAAACCGGTTTCCTTCAAAAAAATTCAGCAAAAGGACCCTCTCGCATTTTCCCCACGAAACCAATGCGAGGAGAGAGAGTGCCTGGGGACTCGTCCTTGGTGCGAGGCATCATAATTACACGCCGAGTCCCCAGCTCGTCTCGGCTCCCCCTCCCCTCGCGTCGGCTTCGAGTGAAGGTCGGTAAACAGGGAAGCGAGTCACCCTTTTCAGGGTAAGATTTCTAGCAAAACCGAATCGCCTGGTAAACAGAAAGTGGCTGCCGGTGACATTCCAGCGAAATCTGGAAACCCGATGCCGGTGAAATTCCAGCGAAATTCGTTTGCCGGCAAATAATCTAGCAAAGACTGGTAAACTGTAAGGACAGGAACGAGCAGGTTGGCAGGAGATAAGTAAACTTGCGGAAGAAAAACGAGAAGGGACGGACAAACACAAAGCTTCCAACTGGCAACAACATTTATTTAACCAAGAGTTGCCTCATATACAGGAAAAGGAAGGGGTGAAAAAGGGGGTGGAAGGAGGTGAAAGGAGTGGGGGAATGAGGAGCACTATGCTGTCAGGCTGCGTCGCTCGTCGGGAACGTGGAGAGAAAACCTCCGAACTAAAAAACTTATCTCTTTCCCCGAAAGGGCACGTGAAGGGGATCCGACGTTGTCTTGGATCGACACATGGCAGAAGGCCTCTAGTATCTTCCAACCATACCTCGAGGTGTGACCCCCGATTCTCGTGGCAGAGGGAAGGTCGGCAGAGCAGGAAGTGCATCTCGGAGGCGTGTTTAGCGATGGAGGTGGACATCTCGAACCGTTGGAGACCGCTTTGGCCTCCAGTGGTCTCCAACGGTTCAGAGGTTGTTACCACCCTACCGCCAACACGCATCGTGGAATGCACTTCCTGCTCTGCCGACCTTCCTCTACCACGATGAATCGGGGGCTCACACCGAGGTATGGGTGCAAGATATCGAGGCCTTCTGCCATGTGTCGATCCAAAGACAACATCGGATCACTTCTGCCTTTCGGGGAAAGAGATAAGATTTTGGTTCTGGAGCTTCTCCCACGTTCCCGACAGCGACGCAACCTTGACAGCGCTAGTGCTCTCATTCCCCACCCCTTTCACCTCCTTTCCACCCCTTTTTCACCCCCTTTATTTTCCCTGTATATGAGGAAACTCTTGGTTAAATAAATGTTGTTGCATGTTAGAAGTTTGTGTTTGTCCATCCCTTCGTTTTTCTTCCGCAAGCTTAATTATCCCTACAACCCGCTCGTTTTGTCCTCGCATCGTTAACGTCAACCTTGTTTGCTTCTTGTCCCATGTCACCGACCCCAGAGTTTGCCCCTGTTGAATTTCTTCGCAAGTCTGCAATTTTCCTTTCAAGATGTCTACTGCCTGCGCTTACGTCTGCGCGTTCTCGGATACGTCCGTCCACCAGAAAGTTCCACACGCGGGCCATCAAGCAAGTCACGGGCTCGATTCAGCAACTGGCAAACTTATCACAGATTGTGCGAGATCCCCAGGGATGAAATTTCCAGCGAGATCCGCGTAATGCAAGGCTTCGCCCGCCGTGATGTCCAACATCTGGGACCTAAATATAATCGCCAGCCGTCCTTCAAATTTCTACAATAGTCAGCCCGCACCCTTCTGTCAGACCTCATGAGATCAGTTTCTCGTCATCAGAAAAATTCATCGAGGTGACACCCAGAGTCAAACCAGAACCACCCCCCCCCCTCAACCTGTCCGGAGTGCAGTTATCACCATCTTTAGAAAGGGATTCTGGCCCACGGGCCGAAGTATGTTCTGCGGTCGCCAACACCGGAGTCGACCAGCTGGGCGCGGTGTACGAGATCGCCGCCAAGATACCGGAGGACACCCCGTCAGGACTTCGTAGCGGTACGGTCAAGAGCTGTATGCTTCCAGCAGGGACAAGGAAAGCCAAGAATGCTGCCATCCTAGCTATCAAGGAACTTCAGTCCGTCTGAGCTGAGAGTTCTATCAGGCAGACAAGACCGGCGGAGGTTCGTCA
Source organism: Ixodes ricinus (assembly GCA_037355805.1). Lineage (NCBI taxonomy): Eukaryota > Metazoa > Arthropoda > Arachnida > Ixodida > Ixodidae > Ixodes > Ixodes ricinus. The sequence continues at coordinate 21,045 of JAZHYW010028441.1, read as the reverse complement.
TTCTCAACACGGAACAAATGCAGCAGAAGACCGACGAGGCGCTGAAAAGAAGTGCCTTCCTCCTCAAGTCGAGGCCGTCCGGTTCCCCAGGTTCTAAAGTGAAGGTTTCACGATTCCTCCAACCTCCTTCTTAAAAAGTGCCATTCCTGCTCCCGCTAAGCAGTACCTATCCATTTTCTTTTCCTCCAAGACACATAATAAGCCTGGAGTGCCTCTCCTTAGCATTATTTCGAAACAGGTGTGCAGAAGCCCGTAGCGATGTTCTTGCAAAACATCTGGAAACCTTGGACCTTCCTCAACTTTTTGCACTAAGGAATTCCAAGGACCTTATCCTAACGTTAGATGGTTTACATGCCGGTACGGGACCTGTTGAGTGTCTTTTCTTGATGTAGTAGATTTGTATTATAGTCTCAATGTGAAATCCCTTCTGGGGTTCGTGTCTGAAGCTGTGCACTTAAGAGGCGTTATGATTTTCAAAATTCCTGTGGCATCTCATCTCAGCGTTTCTTGAGTTGATTCAAGGCGTATTTTCAGTCCAATTCACTCGCAAGACGGAGGCAAATTGTCCGTTCAGAAATCCCGGTGTATGCGCGGGTCGTGCTCTGCGCCATCCTAGCTGAAATCTTTAGTGTTTCACGTTGACACCAAGGTTCAATCAAACCGTGAGCAGGAATTTCCCGAGGCAGGGTTTATCGCTACGTAGATGATTATCTTATCCTTCATTCCCCTGATTCAGATACCGCAGCGATTGAAAGAAGCGTTTCCAGAAGAACTCCTTCGGACTCACGTTCACAAAAAAGGCCCCTCATCTGAGGGATTACAGTTCCTTGATCGGAGACTGGTCCCCACCAGTGTTCGGGATCTGTCTGGTTCAATCAGCAGAGGTCTGCGAAGACTGTTCCGCCGTGCAGCAGCTGGCACTCAAAAAACGTAAGAACCGGTATTGTCCGGAAACCTCGCTGCCGCTGCCAAATCCAAGTCGTGTCATCACCTTTCCGCAACCAGCCTGTCCAGATCGGAATGAGGCCGCCGCACTGAGGCAGGCTACCCAAACGACTTGATCGTAGACTTACCATCAAAAGACTTGTCCACCGGCCGGCCTCCAATCCAGTAAGCCCGCCTCTCAGGGTCCCGCTAACGTCACATCCCCCGAAGATTCCATACGCATTCGGCTTCATGGACTGACAGGTCAATAGCGCAGGGCCTACAACACCAACGTGGATTTCTCGCGTAAGTTTAAATTCGCGTCTATTTGCAAAAAGTCAACAGCCCCGGACCGACGCCCCCTGCAAAGAGCACAAAACTGATTGCGTTCCTTGCCGCAAGGAGTGTGTTTACTCGATTCCTATGTCCTGTGGTGCCGATACATCGGCCAAACGGGGTGCTGCTTAAACGACCGCGCTGAGAGAGCACGCGAACGAGGTGAAGAAAGCGGTTCCAACGGTTCAGATGTTATTTCTCACCCCCATCGCCAAACACGCATGGGAATGCGCTTCTTGCTCAGCCAGACCTTCCCTCTACCACAAGACCACAAGATCGGGGGTAACACCTCGAAGGTATAGACCTTTGCCGCGATAGAGCTCTCTGCGCCGCTATTTTGCGAATCGGGCGACTCATCAGCAAAGGTTCTGCCTACCCGCCTGAGCTGTGAAACCCGGTCAGCGCGACTCCCTACTGCGGTGTGCATTTGAGGTTCGCCGGCTTTTCTCGGAAGTTTACCTGCCTTACGCCTGTTTGATGCTTTGCCCTAGAGTATTATCTTCCACTGTGAGAACCGAGGAATGCCAGGGCCTGGTTGTCAAACGGCTTCGCAGGAACGAACAAGGAGAGCAGGACGTTCAACGTTCTTGAAGGATTGTTTCCGGTGAATAATCTCCAAAAAGCCTTCCCCGGCTATGTCGCTGGTTTTCACGAAAAATGGCTGATGGGGTTGGGTCCGGGGTGTGGGACGGAATAGAACACGTTCGTTCATTTGCTTTGAAACTGTGCAAAAAAGCAGCTCTCTGCTAAACCGTGCCTAAAACACGCCGGATTTCGTCCGATCGTCGTGAAGTGACTATGGTCGACATTGTATATTGGATATGCTGTGTTATTTGAGACCTTTCTCAAATCCTGTTTGGATAACGCGGCATCGTGGGGTACGTACAATATATTTTGTTCGTTGATGAGACTCGTTGAATTTTATTTTGTGGGCAGGGAATATCCAGGCAGTTCGGATATCCTGTGTGATCAAAATATTTTCGACAGTTTAAGACCTTTTTGTAAAGATTGACACGGCTGAGTGTATGGTGCCGTGAGAGAAGATCGCCATAGTATGGAGAACAAACATTTCCAGTTACGCATTTGTACTCCTCGCTTTAGCGCAGACTCGCTGGAAAAGCAGCTTTCATTTCTTTGTTTCAGGCGCATGGCTCCTTAGGCGCCGTTCCGGCAAGAGCGGCGTCGCCGTCGCCGTCGGCGTCGGCGTCGCCGTCGGCGTCGGCGTAACCTGCGCGATTGCGCCAGTGGGCAGAATTTCCACGCTACGTTTGGCGAGAACGTTACCTCCCCGCTAAGTCTGGCGAAAAAGTACTTGCGTAAATCTGGCGGGGAAGTGTTCCGCTAAAATCTGGCGGAAGATTTTCCCCGCCGTCAAATCGGCGAAGATACTCCCGCCGATTGGCAGGAAGCTTTCTGCTCGATCCCGGCGGAGGCTTTCCCCGCTAAATCAGCGGCAGGCGCCACCGCTGAAGTTGGCAGCGAAGGGTTCCGCTACGTGGTGCCGGGCGAAAATCTCACGCTGGGCCCGGCGGGCACCTTCACCGCTAGATTTGGCGGGGAAACTCTCGCCAAATTTGGCGGGAAAATTTTTTCCGCTTCGAATTTGGCGAAGGAACATTTTCCGCTAAGGTTCGCCGGGGAAAGTTTCCCGCTAAATTTGGCCGGAAAATTTCTCGCTGAATGGTAGCGAGGGAACGTCTCCCGCTAGATTTAGCGGGGAAGAGTTCCCCGCTTCGGTTTGTGAGAACACTTATGAATTTTAGCGAGGAAAATTTGACCTCGGAGGAGGTTTGTGCGGCCCCCCTCTCCGGGAGTATACGCGTGTGCCTTCCCCTCTCCCTCACTCCCTAAGAGGCTGCTGTCCCCTAGTTCGGCGTTACGGGGTTATGAAAATGGCTTTCACTTTTTGTTCTCAAAAATAGTACTAGTGCATTCTTAAAAAAACCCCGAGGGGTTCATATCGCCCTAGAACACAAAATAAAAAATAAAACACAGAAATTTAGCCTCTACCAGCGTCCGGAAGACGGCTCCGCAGGCTGCTACAGCCCGCTGACTAGAAAACCCACAGCTCAGAGCAGTCGGGAAACACTGACGTACCCACTCAAAACCAGGGACGCGCGCTGTAAATCGCTTCGTTCGAGACTGCCACTAGAAAGGTCTTGATACTAGAGGCCTTCGCCATATGTCGATCCAAGGACAACATCAGATCCCCTCCCATTGCCCTTTCGGGGAAAGAGATAAGATTTTTAAGTTCAGGAGCTTTCTCCCCCTACGCTCCCGACAGCGACGCAACTTTGGAAGGCATAGTGCTCCTCCTCCCCCCCCTTTTTTTCACCTCCTTTCCACTCCCTTTTTTGATCCCCTTCGTTTTCCTGTATATAAGCAAACTCTTGCTTAAAGGGCCCTACAATGATAATTAAGCGTCTACCTTTTTTGCGGTTTCCACGTCTCTTGGGGTCCGGGCAGGCCAGCAGGCACGAAGAGAGTCACTAAATATCAGTGCGTCATATTTTAACCGGACGACGCGGAAACCTCCTCCACCGACGGGGGCGACCCACGGTACCGAAAGCGCGCGTAATGTGACGTCTTAGGTCCTGGGCTTGCTACTGGTCAGAGCCGCTAAAAGCTTCTTTTAGTCGAAATACAAAATATAAGTGGCGCGAACCGTTTCAATTATTTATAAAAGTAGTTTTTGTTCGGTATTTGAGATCAGAAAAGAAACAAATGCAGTTTATAAAGTACGGAAACTACGGAAACAAGAAATGATCCGTCGACATACCCGCCACCAATCGGTGGAAAAGGCGGCGCCTACTAGAAAGGAGTAGTGGGATCAGGCTATGACACGGAAAGGTCCCGGATGTACGCGGCGGCGCTGCGGCCGTAGGGACCGAATGACCCGGCCGGCTCTGAGCGTTCCCAAGGCCTTCGGTGAGCAGCTTTGTCTTGCGGTTTGGCCGTTTCGCGGTATGGCAGCGCGAAGTGGCTCCCATTCTGAACTGATCTTTACCCCGTGTTTGCTGTCGTCTGTGGCCAATGAAGTGTCATGCCGAATTTGTGTTTCATCGCGCAGCAAATGCAATGAGACGCTCTGCAGCTCTAGCTGCCCGCTACATACAGCCTATCCAGAACACGCTTTAGTGGCGCCCTCTCGCGCCGTCGACACGGAGTACGGCAGCCGTGAGCGCTCGCTCAGCTCACCACCCCTCGTCTAGTTCACGGCCACTCAAGCAACCAAGGACGTCATGAAGGAGGTTATTTTTCGCTTGTTTTTGTAATTTTAATTTGCCTATAACTTCTAAAATAAATCGAAATTCGAGAAAAGAAAAGTGTCATTAAGTTACTACGTTCAGTGCGCTCAGGTTTGGTGCAAATTAAAATGAGTAAAAGAGCCATTGCAGGGCCCCTTTAAATAAATGTTGTTGCCAGTTGGAAGTTGGTGTTTGTCCGTCCCTTCTCGTTTTTCTTCCGTAAGTTTAACTGGTAAACTGGTTTCGGATAAAGACGGGTGAAACTGCCCTCCTTTTTGGATCGTCAATACAGTTCGCTGCACGGACTTCTTGCAGGATTGCAACGTCGTCTCGAGCCAAAAACGCACTCACGAGAATGCCACTGCATTGGCGGCCACCATTACGAACTCAGTCCCCTGCTCGTCTTGGCTTTGCCTTTAGCCGTTCCCCTTGCGTCGGCTTCTAGTGAAGTTCGGTGTCCTGCAAACGAGAGTGGCTTCCGGTAGGATTCCAGCGACGGGTAATCGAAAGTGGTTCTGCTAATGCTTCCAGCGAAAGTGGCTTCCGGTTCTGCCTTTGGCAGAACCGTGTCTTAGTGTCTTTGTTAACAGGAAATTGGTGTGTCTGATGTGATACTGCTCATTTAAACACATACGGACTAGGGCTGGGCGCAGATTAAAAATTTTAACCCGATTAATCGCCACCCTTTAATTGATTAATTAATCGATTAATCGGTTGCGTTGATTTTTATAAATAATATATTAAAAGAATGCAACAACTCGTCTTGCCTTTGACGACTTATTTTACCTCTGTTACACGGCGCAAAGGACATTTAGAATTGAGGATACATGTAGTTCAACGATTCAAAGACACATATTTTTGCTCCAGATCCGAAGACAAAGAGTTTGTCCAGATTCTCCGACAGGAAGACAAAGAGTTAGGGCTTGGGCGATGCTTTCTTCTTTTTTCAGAGTAAGGAGCCTCGATGAGAAGGCGTTGATTGTTGTCTTCGTTTTGGCAGATGGTCCTTGCTGCAGCTACATGGGTGCTTCGCTCGGTGGCGATACTGAAGCGAACTTACGCTTCCACTGTTCGAAAACGGCTTTTTGCAGATGATGCTGTGGACTTCCTTCGAGTTAAAAACTTCACCGCTGGAGTTTACTTTAAACCTAAACTTTACAGCGAGATTGCCTTTCATAATCGTGAACTCGTCCATTTTTACGGGCCGAATACTGGAACAAGTAACCATGGCGTTGTTAGCTTCCCAGCTTGTTGTGTAATTACACGATGTGTAATAGATCCTCAACACGTGAAGTTTCGCTGTCGCGCGGGGATCAATTGCGGACCCGGCTTGTTCGTCTGGCCTCAGCAGAACTGTAATGTATATCCTCGAACACGTGACGCTTCGCGAGCGCGAGAATTGAACCTTGCTCATAGCACCTGGATGGGAACGGAAAACCGCTCGGGACAGAACGACCGGATACACGCCACGCGGCGTTTTCCTAAAAAAAGGGGGGGAGGGGGGGGGTCGTGAGTCACTCCTAGTTCGGGCAGGTCGTCCAGGGTAGAGCCATGCGTGCGTCCAGTTGACTTCTTTTTGAGTACCGATTAAAAAACCGATTAACCGGTTAAGAATTTCGATCGCGATTAAATCTTTAATCGATTAATCGAAAGGTTAATCGACCAATTGCCGAGCCCTAATATAGACTAAAAAATAGGCGCCGAAATTTCGTTGTAGTATCCCTTGAAGTACTATTAAACATGGCTATGTTCCAAATCTCCTCCAATGGATCACATGGGAGCACAAATAGGGCCACGCTGTGGAGCAAGGAGGGTTTTCGCAAGCAAAAGTACAGGACGACGTACAAGACGACAGTGAAAAGGCAGAGAGCTTACGGAGGAGAGGAGGTACAGAAATAGTCTGCTGTGTTTTCAAATTTACGCACTGAAAGTCAGGTTTTGAGTTTCTACCTTTTTTGTTTGGCCCACTGAATGACGAGTGTAATGATGTGATCAATACGGCTACAAAAGAGGAAGAAAATGAAAGGAGACAAGGAGAAAAGGGGAGGAAAAGGAAGTCGAGGAGAACGAGGAGATTCAAGGCGGAGAGCGGACGCATTCGGAAAAGCATGGCTCCGGAATACACCGGCGAAGCTGTCGTCCATAAAAGTCTGCTGACCTGTCCTCACCGTCAGCTCTGAGCGGCAAGCTTGGCTCAAGAGCGAACCGACAAAGCCATCCCAACAACCGGTTGACTGTCTGTCTATGCTGGAAAAAGCGGTGGAGAAACTGCATTGTGATGTCGCCGGTGGGAGGAGCCTAATACCCAAATCACTCGGCAGCGTAAAGGTACCTTTAGCCCAGGTACCTGCCGTAAAGGGAGCTGGAGATCGTGATCACACGGCGCATTAAGCTCCCTTTCGCTAAGGGAGGTCTTGTGTTAAACAGAGCTCGCCGAGCTCCCTTTACAGCTACAGGGAGTAACCTCGGACCCAAAAACTCTAAATAAAAATCACAGATATATAAATATACCTTGTTTAATGCATTATAACAAATTGAATATATATAAGTAGCGAATTACGAAATGATTGAGGACACAAATGTGATGGAATAATATATTAACGAGGAACGCATACTCCTGCTAGCAGGTAGCAGCGGCGGCACGTGGAAAAGAATGTCTTCTACGAACCCGAACGCGATGGACCACTGCGAGCTCTTGTTCGAGGTTCTAGACGAGTCATCCGACTCTCCCGCCCCGGACCTTTTATCCTTGTCGTCACCCATTCCTTTCGATAGCGTCACTCGCATGTAGAGTTGTTGAAATGGTAAATAATGGTCAGAAAGGTGGAGACAGGAACCAAGGAATGGCGACCATCACTGTTCTCCACCTTTATTTCCTCTTCTTTTCCCCGCAATCCATCAACAAACTCCCACCATTACACTACAAAAACTGCGCGTGCAACCGATTTCGAGGAATAATTGTTTATCACGTGCTCCTCTCGCGGTTTAGCAGGAATGCAATCGACATCAACCTAAAGTGCTCCGTTTATTTATCGTGTGATCAAGAACGCCATTTACGACAGGTACCTTCAGCTAAGGGACCTAAGCTAAAGGTATCTTCACGCTGCCGTGTGAATGGGGTATAATCTCCATTGCCAACAAACTACATCGGAAGCGAACTGCACCGTGACGTGTCCGGTGACGTCGCCGAACAGTGGCGATTGAGTTGAAACTACATCGTTCTTTTTTCCCTACAGGGAATTTCGAAGAATCTCCGAGTGGGCTGGCGCACACCAGCTCGGAGCACGTGGAGCGAAAGCTCGCGCTGCAGAACCCAGGGATCCTGGGTTCAGTCCCCGCCCCTGCTCGTTTCGATCTAGATGAGCATCGTACCGGCGTGTGGTCGTTTATCACTACTGCGTGACGCACGTCAAAGAGCCCAGGCTAGCAGTCGTACTGCACTGGCTAAATTGCTTTTCTACAGTGGGTAACAATGTCGCCATGTTCGGGCACCTCCTGCTGTATAAACGACTAACGACAAATTTTACTTTTTTCTTTGTTTGACTGCGTTAGTGCAAATTCTCTCGTGCTGCACGAGAAAGAAAGAAATGTTTTTCGGGGGTTAAATTTTCGGTGAAGTAGGAAGCATAAAAGAAGTAAAGAGAATATTTCCCTCAAGTTGGGTTCGTAGTAGAAGAGGAGGGAAAAGGAAATCAGTTGTTAGTCCCACGGTGTGTATGGTCTGTCTTTCTCTTTATGTGTATGTGTATTCTAGTTCAGCTGGCCCTACCTGAAGTAGTTGCTTTAAAATAAAGTATATATATATGTATATCTCTCTCTACCTGAGCTATGAACGAACTAGCTCAACTTAAGTCTGTTACCGTTGCTTGCTTGGCCTTTCGCTCAGCCAAATCGCTTATATGAGGTGCACTCAAATGAAAACAAAATCGTGTTGTATCGTGTAAGAGTATCTAGAATATTTATCGATCATGCCGCTGAACATGCATCGCTCGAAGAACTTCCTTTTTGTGAGCGCCTTCCCTGCTTGAGTTTGCTGGAAACACAGCCACTTTGATCCGAGGCAATCGATGGTAGCGTTGGTGGCATCAACAAGTACGCGACTCACAAAGCACTGGTTAACACCAATGTTTTCGTCGCTCCTGACGGTTCCCTGGAAGCCGCCAGCGGCGTAGAAGCGTAGAGCTACGAAGACGTCTAGTTCGACCGTCAGCACACGGGGCCCTTCGCGACGCCGCTGGAGCTTTCATCGAAGCACGTCGCACAGCCAGCGAGTCACCCCTCTGGTCAGCCGGTATTCGCCCACAAACCTCGCATCGCTCGGCTCGAAAGCATCCCGATGATCTCTAAAAACTCGATCCGCTGTTGAACCCAACAGTAAAGATGCATATGTTAGGGCAGTTAGGGTCGCCATCTTTTACGATGCAGTTTGAACTCTGGCTTCCTCTCGACCACTCAGTTAACTGCATCGTCAAAGTGCATCGTGACGACATTTTGACGTCAGTGCCAACTGCATCATTTTACGAGCATAGCTCGAACTGCATAGGGAAACACTACATTTCAACGTCATGTCACGTGACCCGAGAGAAGAGCCAATCAGTGCCCGATGCAGTTTTCTACATCATTGAGTTTGCGTTCCAGCATAGATAGTTATGTTGAATTCACAGCGCAAAATGACAAGGAAGGATAGACAAGGGAGACAGGATAGAGCGCTGACTAGCAACTGACGTTTAATGAAAAGGAGGAGAAAAAAGAACCCAAGAATGCTTTTAAAACATGCGAAATGAAACCCGCAAAACATATGCTATAGCTTGAGTTGGCTGAAAATGAATTGCTAAAAATACTAAGGTTTGAGCTGCACGCTTAACTGACTTTTAGGCAACGGTGGAGTCCTGGGACGACGTGCGTAGAAACTCTGGTAGATAAAAGAAAGAGGAAGTTCACGTTTAAAATATTCACCGATGCTAAGGATCGTTAAATATCGCGACTTAAAAAATAAAGTTCTTTTGGTGACAAGGCCACGGATGGCACGCTTACGCAGGAATTACCAGTGGACAGAATAACCTGTGCCTCGTAGAGCTCGCGAGTTCGTCGTTCCCAGTGGCGTAGCTAGACCATCTGGCACCCGGGGCCCTTAGGTCTTTTGTCACCCCCCCCCCCCACCCCCGCTCCCCGAGACCGCAAGCAACAGCGTGCCGGCGGCCGCCATTTTCTCTAAACAGAGTTTCGAGGCAATTCGGTAAGATGTTGTCGCTAAACGCGAGCCTCTAAACCGCACGCCTTAAAATGGAAAGTAATGCAATCAAACAATCGTTGGCATACGGTACACTGCGGCGCTGAAGCAAGTCCGTCCACGCAGATTTCCGGAAGCTCGACGGTCTCCAGTCATGGCACGCTGTGGCAACAGGGAAACGCCGTCGCCGTCACAACATCACGAATTCACTTGCCAGAACACTACATTGTGACCGCCTCCCGACGGCGAGCGACGCGCTTCTAGAACCTACGGCGGGGTCAGAGAGCGAGGGAGCTTGCTGAGCAGAAGCCTTTCGCCAGCACCTCCTCTCGGCACTTCCCCCTCGGCGCGTGGTGCGGTGCCGCGCACGGGTGGACAGGCATGGGTGAGAGTCCGGGGTGAGGGAGACGACACGTTGAGAGTTTACCCAACACGTTTACCCCCTCCCCGCGACTCCCTTCGTGTAAGACCTTCGTGTGATTTCTTTCTTCTTCGTCTGGCGCCTTCTCTTGCTGTCTCGGCGCAGTCCGGCCGTGGTCGGCGCAAGCCAGCGTCGTGTTGCGCTGGGTTTGGCGTAGACTAGGTGGCGTTGGCTCGGCGTGCCCGGGCACAGCTCTTTCTCGAGTGCTCCCGCACTTTCCGCGATTGTTTTTTCCGCCGGTGCGCGATGACTTTGCGCGAGCCAAGCCAGTTTTGCGACTCTGCACCAGACACGTTCGTGTTGGAAGAGTGGTGACCTCATGCGTCTACATATTCTTTGCCACTTACGAACCAGTCAAGCCGGAGGGGATTGCCGCCATAAGTGGCACCCCCCTCGTGACTGAGACTCCTGGTACCCGGGGCCCACGGCCCCCGGCCCCCCTGTTACTACGCCACTGGTCGTTCCCCGAAACATTTCAGGATTTTTGTTTTCCTGAACAAGGCGGAGCACTGGCAGTCCCTGACATGTATGGCAAAGTGGCCTGCTGGCGACGACTTTAGTGAAGCGGCATGTTCTCTTAGACGATCGTTCACACACCTTCCTGTCTGACCTACATACACTTTCCCACAAGTAAACGGTATTTCGTGTACCACTGCACATTGGCATTCGACGTATCTTTGTTGATGTTGAATTCCGCACACACCCTGTTGCTGCTGATTGTTGTTAATTTTCGGACACAACTTTTTAGTTTGTCCGGTGCAGACAACACGACTTTGACGTTAAACTTCGATGCAACTTTCTTAAGGTTGTGGGAAATGCGGTGAATGTATGGAAGCACAGCCGGTCGGATATTTGTGTCCCTTTATATCTTCTGTCGTTTAAGTTTATTTTTTAAGTCACGATATTTAACGATCCTTAGCATCGGTGAATATTTTAAACGTAAACTTCCTCTTTTTTATCTACCAGAGTTTCTACGCACGTCGTCCCAGGACTCAACCGTTGCCTAAAAGTCAGTTAAGCGTGCAGCTCAAACCTTAGTATTTTTAGCAATTCATTTTCAGCCAGCTCAAGCTATAGCATATGTTTTTGCGGGTTTCATTTCGCATGTTTTAAAAGCATTCTTGGGTTCTTTTTCCTCCTCCTTTTCATTAAACGTCAGTTGCTAGTCAGCGCTCTATCCTGTCTCCCTTGTCTATCCTTCCTTGTCATTTTGCGCTGTGAATTCAACATAATGATCAACCAACTAGCCCACCAGATGATCGTGATGCAGCATAGATAGACTGCATAGGGAAAAACTACATTTCAACGTCATGTCACGTGGCCCGAGAGAAGAGCCAATCAGTGCCCGATGCAGTTTTCTACATCATGCAGTTTGCGTTCCAGCATAGATAGACTGGTCACCATCGGTACGCCAGCAGCTGGATCCAAACGATTCCGGCTTCTACCAGGGTCGCTAAACTCGTCAGACACAACTTTCTTTGTGTTATGACATAGCGGGGGAGGAGCTGAAAGATTGCTGCGAAGTTTTCTTTTCTCACAAACCCGCAGATCCGTATATCTTCGTGACGTTTTCATTGTAAGGGCGAAAAATCCCTACTACTCCCTAGGCGCCGAGCTAGAGCAGCACGAGAAAGCACGCGGAGACGAACGTGGTTTGTACACGTATAATTTCACGATGAAGATTATCAGCTGCGGCCTTGATGGTCACTAAAAAGCACAGCGGAGGATTGGGTAATTGCATTCTAAAATCGACACCGTCAAAGTTGATAGTCTGACATTGTTCTTATCTCCGCCGATAAAGCAGAATTTACTAAAGAACGTCCCTGTCGTCCCTTTTATTTATCTCGGCTTTTTGAATTTGATCAGAGTGTAGCCCGACATGGCTAGGTAACAACCAGCCGAGTAGCATTGTCAACCTTTGGACGGATTTGGCTTCCGGGCAGTTGTTTCCCATCAGCGGGAGATAAAATAATTTTATGATAGACTTTCAAAGATTAGCCAAACTGGGATTAATTCGGCATTCATCAACTGAAATAAGAGTAATGTCAGTTTGTCGATGTTGACGGTGATGTTTCGAGAACGCGAGAACACCAAGCTTTTTTCGTACACAACCAAACTTTCCACCGTCGCCTCGAACACGCACCATCAAATTTGTCGTTCACAACTGATAATCTTGACCCTGACGCCAAAGTTATGAACTATAAAAGGACGTCACTGAACGCGCCTGCACACAACGAGCCCTGGCACGAGCCTCTCGATTGAAAGTCTGCCATGGCCGCTCGTAAGTTCATGGAACGCGCCCCGTTTTAATTCCAGAATCTCTAGAACCATAATTTCGAAAATTGCACGCTGTGCTGTTCCTCGTCATCGCTCAGTTGGAACGCCTCTAAGCAGGGTCGTCGAAACAGAAGAACGGGGAGGGGGCGATTCACCCCCCCCCCACACACACAAGTGGCGTCGAAAAAGGGAGCGCAAAGGGCATAAGGGTGTAAAGGGAAAGGGCATAAGGGTGTAAAGGGGGGGGAGGGGATATCGCCCCAGCCTCGGACTATTAGCATTTCAAAGAGTTATAATAAAAAAAAAGACAGATGTTTGCAGTTCTCTGTAATGTCGAATTAAAGCGCAGCTCTTGAGGAGGAGGATGGGAGGATACGGAAGGGAGGGCATGCCCCTCCACCCCCCCCCTCTCCCTATCCTGCTTGCCTCTCATTTAGCGGGGAAACCTAATTGATGTTAAAATTACGTGACGTCAATTTCCCCGCTAAATTTAGTGAAAAAACGTCCCATAATGCAACGCGCGCGCGGTTACGCCGACGGCGACACCGCTCAAGCTCGAAACGGGCGCATAAGAGTTGCGCTCGAAGAATTCGGGGAAGGGATATCCCCTTCTTCACTACTATCATCCCATCCACTCTCTCTCTCTCCCGAACAATTTCTATGGCCCTTCCTTACCCCTATTTGAGTGTGTGTTTGTGTTGGTTATACCTTTTTTCCCCCGTTCCACGGCTTTTCCTCGCCATCCCCCTCGCCCCCTCATCTCTCAGACATTACCGACGTCTCTATACATAACGCTTCTGGGTGACCCCGGTGGCGGCGGAAGATGAGCTCTAAGACCGCATACACCGCGCACGGCTCCACAATATCACAAAGTTTAATCTTCGCCTCGATTCCGAAGCGAAGATTTTGGCCTCAAATAACTCCTTCCCAAAGTTGTGAAACGTCACTTTGTCGTCACCAATAACTTCCACAAACGACAATCTTGCGACGACAAAGTTCAGAGTATTTACAGCCCGCCTAGGTACAATCTACGCCTCATTGACTCTATCGCGGCGTAGGGATGTAGGGACACGCAGGCGCGACGTCATCAGTGCAGCCCGTTCAATCGGCTGGCCCCACGGTGTTGCTCGCGCGCGCTCCGATGAAGCTCGCTACAACTTTGTGCCTAACATTCTCGCTGGAATTCGAGCACCGAGAGAGCTTGGATGATTGACATCTCGTCCCGCGTGACGCCAACGTCGCGAGTGTCCAATCAGCACGCTCTGCGAACTTTGTGCCCAACTTTGTGTTTGACGAGTTTAGCGACCCAGCACTGCAGCGTAAACCAGTGCCAACCTCGGCAAGTCGTACTTTGGATGCACGCCCTTTTCTCTTATTTATTTCCTAATAAGTTTCTTTTTTTTTTTTTACGGGGATTCAGAAAGTAGAACAACTTGGTGCAAATATATTTCTTTGATATCAAAAATCAGGCGGACCTCTCAGTTTCCTTTTTTTTACCATAAAGAACCTGACAATGAGCTATTAGTAATATCCCAATCTAAACTGATGTATTCCAACCCAAAATTCGTTTCATGGGCCATTTAACGTTGAGAAAGGAGCGGCAGCCTCTGCCGCAGGCGCCGCCGTGGCCGGAGAGTGAACTTCGGGTTCATCCGTGGAGACCACCCGGTAGCGGCGGGGGCCCGCGTCCTTGCGGGCCCCGCCGAGGGCGAGGAAGGACACCGGTGACTGTCGACTTGTTTATTCTAAATCCCAGGGTCAACTGTTCCAAACCAATACTATACTTTGTTTCAGCTTTAGTCCAGACGCAGCCGATGCTACAAGCGCGAGCTTCTAGCTTTCAGCGTCCCTGCCAAGCACGCGCGCTCGTGCAGTACAATCACTGTTCAGGGCCACATGCTCGCGCTTGTAGCATCGACTACGTCTGGACTTTAGCTGAAACGAAGTATAGGACGCACTTGCACGCACGAGCTAAGCACGCGCCACTGCGAGTGTGGCACGCGCTTCCCTCGTTCAGAATTCGTGCCCGTACGACTGCTAAACTCAGAATACTACATTCTCCCTTTCTTAATATTTTTTTTTACAAAAACACAATGGGAGAATAAAAAGCCAAACAAAGAACAGAAAAAAAAACACTCTGAAACATGCCCGTCTTCTCGCTTTCTTTATTTTTAAACATTTTATAAAGCGAAAGCTAAGTACTACAAAAATACGACTCTGTAATTTCGTAATGAAGACCCAAGAAAAGAAAAAAATCAAGTCCAGTGAAAAGGAAGTATTATTTTGATAGGTTCACTCAAATTCGGAGAAAACAACGACGTATGCATGTGTATCAGAGGTTCGTTGAGAATCTTCAGGCATATTTGTTCTCAAAACTTTGGTACTTTGATTGTCGACTCAGAAGTCTTTTCGAAAACTAAGCCTATTCTTGGAACCACTCATCTTGAAAGCAAGAGGTGCTAATTCTTTCGCATACGGAGGTGCCAAGGAACCTAGCTGCTTACCAGAGAAAGCAAAGCACAACGCAAGGTGGCTTTGGCTGAAATCTCTTGGCGCGTGCGGGCGCGCTCTTTTTCTTAAGTTGTGTCGTAAAAGTCATATGCAGCAGAATACCCAGGCTTTGAAGGGGAACCAGGCGCTACAGGAACATCAGATGCAGCAGAAAACCGGGCCTCACAGGAAAACTAGGCGCTGCACTCTTTTATCTCGGCGAAGTGTGAATGAAGACGGGCGGCACTCTTTCAAACAGTCATGTCGGTAGGTAGGAGCACGGCCGAACGCCGAACTGGAAGCGCGCGTTCTCTTTCTCTTCTTACGGCCTCTTCAATTGGGGCAATCGCCACCTCCCGCCGTAATTCGCGGGGGGCGCTGTCACCTCACCCCTGGTAGAGTAACTGTATAGGCTCTGCTTGCAGAGCCAGAGTATCGCGTTCCTTTCCTTTCGCCGCCATCTCCGTATTGGCGGAGGAGTGGTCACGTGGGCAGAACTGGAGCCGACCTGCGTGCGGGAAAGCGACCTTCCAGAGCGCCGAGTTTCGGGGGAACATATTTTCCGCTTTGAGTTCGCAAAATATAGATCCTAGACTGAAATCGAACGAACCGAAAGCTTCCTAAGTCATTAAACATTATGTGCGTCAACTGGGTACAATACAATCCTCTTCTTTTATAACGCGAGCGATGTTTTAGGACATCCGTTTCCAAGGTATCGGCAGCAGACGACACGGACGACGATCGCGTTGCTCGCGTCTGCGGTGCGGGCGGTGCGGCTCTCGCGGAGTGATACGCGATACGCGACCGGCACATCCGGCCATCTTGGCGAGTCGGCAGGATCTCGTCCGAAAGCGAGGGAACGGCGTTTTCGTCAGTCGCTGCGTCGTTTACCGCAATGAATTGACAACTTCACTTCACACGCGACCCGCGGGATCCGCGGGTGCGATTTTTGCAATCGAGGAGAAACAGGAAACGACGGGAGGACGATGACGGCGAATGCGCGGCTCGTCGCCGCACTATTTTCCTTGCGCAGCGCGCCTCAGCACGCCGCCTCGCATCTGCGCCTTCGCGTCCCCTGCAAAAACCGACCATGGCTTCCCGCAGTGCTTGGCTCCAGAATGGCACCATTGCGGTACTCTGCTCCGCAAGCGGAGCATATACAGTTACTTCTAACCCCTGGCAGAGCCGTTTCTGACCCCTGGGCTACCCTTTGCCGTTTGCATAGAGCGCGTCTGACAGTGCATCTCAACGCTATCGCAACTTGCGGCCGATATTTTTTTAGCCTTTGACACCTGATCCTTATGTTTAGACCCTCAGCCAAATGCGCTTCTGATGAGCCCTAAACGGTGAATATTTGACGCACATCTCCGAGAGTTTCGGGAGTAAAATTAGCAAGTAGAGACAGCGAATGCGATTGCAGAAAAACTATACTCGTCTTTATCTCCAGGACCTCTGTTGCAACTCGAGAACAGGAGGAGACGAACCCCTTCTATGGGGAGGAACTTAAAATGATAAATAATTCGTACACTCTCGTGAAATGTAAGCAGGTACAATCTATCTATTGCCGTGGTCTGCATCACCATTTCATAGGCCGCGCATGAAGTCGGTCATCTGCTCTAGACGAGGGTGTAGTAGTCTGTATAATTTTCGCACAGTGCATATTACAGCCTAAAGTGCTTCCTCGAGGGCTTGTGCACATATCCAGCTGATATTTCGATTCTGACCGTGACCGTCTTTGCATGGTTAATCGGGAAGTATTCTGAGGCACTTGTTGCAAATGAAACCAGCCAAGCGCTTTGAGTGACTGTTGTCAATGCCCTCTGGGCAACTTAGGATTGGCAGCAACAGATCATGACGCCCTTTCCGAACAACAGCGTGCGAGGGATCAGACAAGTACAGAGGTACCGTCCATGTCACAGGGGAACGCAGCTTGCTGACGACAGTGCCTGTCGGTAGAGTGACTTAAATCGGAGCGAATTTCAATAAACCGTTGCCAAAACAACAACCTACGAAGCTCGAACACTAGCGCAAAGCAGCTCGAAGGGACTCTCCGAGCGAGGTGAAGTGGGGTGAGGTGGTTGCGCCCCTGGCGGCATGCAAGTGAACTACATACGGAGAAAAAATGCCATTGACTCCCGGGCGATTGCAAAGGCCGTAAGAAGAGGAAGAGAGCGCGCGCTTCCAGTCCGGCCGTGGTAGGAGCTTGCAGCCATCTTGGGCACTGACTTGGATGGCGTCAAAGCATCACGACGATAAAAAAAGAAAAAGCTTAAACGTAATTACGCTGCACCTCTGAATTCTCCGGACCTCAGCCTAAACGTACAACACAAAAACAAAACTCGATTTGAAGAAAGGCCGCTTCATTGCAGGGCGGACGGGATGAAAAAAGATTGCTGTTTCTAAAGGCCAGCTGCCTTGGCCATGGCTTATTTTTTGCCTGAAACAATGTTTACGTCATCGCAGGGCGAACGGAACCAAAAACAAATTGCTGTCTCGTAAGACCATCTAACTCTCTCAAGGCTTATTTCTTGCCTAGAACAATGTACCTTTTGGCGAATATGTGCCGCCACCTAGACACGCGACTGGGTTCGAGACTAAGTGGCTAGAAAACAATGCGCGCGCATGGCCTCTCCCTCCCGTTCCACACCAAAAAACGTCAGCCACATCCTGTTCGCACATTGAGGCTCTGTGACCTAGATACGGCTCCCCCAAACTCGCCTTGGTCCCCATCGTGTGTAATCTTCTGCCCCCAAGTCGACACAAAGAAACCATCTGCTACGAGTGCGGAGCGCGAAGAAAAGACATCCGAGCTGGATAACAACTCACAACACATTGGTCTTTAATATTCCACGAAAAATATACCGCCGTCCTTCCTACACCAGCTTAGAAGGTGGTGCAGGTGGCGCTAGTAGGCGGTTAACACTAGTTAACACTCCTCCCCCTAAGTGGAGCTTTAGTTTTTCATGGTCCTGGAGTGTACCGCTGAACAGGTCGCTTGATTCTTGAGCTCCTCCTTAAAATTACGGCACTCTCCTCGACCAGGGCAGGGGTTGGTGATGGGCATGTTTCCCCTGATATGGTGTCGGCTAATGCTCAGGTTCAGCTTCAATTGGTGCGGTATTTTCCATCTGTAGCGGCAGCTCGGGATACTGTTGAGGGACGACCCCTGACGGGGGTGAAGGATGCATGGGGTTCAGACGAAGGTGATCTCCATGTCTATGTTAGGACGTTCCATCTTCCAGGGCAATATCGGCTGAGGATGCGCTCACTGGGCCCGAAACTGAAACAAACACCCAAAACAATCCGAATCTGAAAAAAAAAAAATCAGCGTTTTACAGTACGTAATTTTTCCCCTCAAGCCAAGTTTTGACAGGGAGTGTATTGGTGTGCAACTGAAAGAAAAAAGTTTTAATAGAAGGGACATCGGTCATCTTTTTAATTCTAGATAACACATTACGCTCTGGGCCTGCATGAAACATGTACCAATACAACGGTTCAGGAAAAACACTTTCAATATGGTCACGAGTTAAGCGCTTGCAAGTGAATGTCGACAAATATTGAAGAGAAAATCGCACAGTCAAAAAACGACACGCTTCGACCACTTCTCGAAGAAAACGGCTGAGTTTACTCTGCTCGGGTCTACACGAGGAAACTACAAAGAAAGAGATTTCATCTGCAAGTGTCATTTGAATTACTGTCCGAAGAAAAGGGTGTGTTTGTTCTCTAAGAATCATAAAACGGGAGTCTGCCTAACGAACACGTGAGATGACGACAGCCCTCCCTTATTAACGTGACGAAACAAATTGTCGCGACGTATTCTCTCAAATTTCGATCTCCAGATGAAAACGGCAAAAACACGATGTAATTTCCGAATATTCACTCTAGCACACGCCAGCACTTTAAGCACATACCGAAATTTAGCGATTAGAAAAATATTACAAATTGTAGCTCGCGTAAAAATGGGCATATCCCATCATTTCCATTTGCCAGCTGCCTCGCGCGTTTTCCGCACTGCCGATGACCAGTATATGTTCGGTCTCTTATGATGTTGTAGAGGAACGCCTAAGTACTTTGGAGGTGTCGACGCAAAATATATGTTTTCAAAAACGTCGGGCTTTGTGGCCCATGTTCCATGCCATAAGCCGCTGCACTTTTGCCAATTGACTGCTGAACCCGAAAGCTCACAGTAGGCCTTCACTTCACAGACTGCCGCTGTGATGCTACCCTTATCTTTACAAAAAATAGCGACATCATCGGCGTAGGACTGGAGTTTGACCTCTATATTTTGTAACGAAAACCCATTACTACTCTCGTATTATTTGTTTTAGTTCGACAAAAGGGCTCTAAATAAATACTAAACAACAAAGGTGACAGCGGGCAATTCTGTTTAACTGACGAATCCACCGAAATTCTTGATGTTGCTTTCCCGTTAATTATAATCTTTGTTGTACATCCCCCGTATATGCCATTTGTGCACATTTTATTACTTTTTCCACTCGTACATGATCTAAATCTTTATATAGGACGGTATGTTGCACTCGGTCAAACGCTTTCTCCAGATGAATCTGGAGGATGGCAGCCGGATTAAGTTCAGCGACGCACAACTCTAATACACTTTTCGCAATGTGCATGTTCGTTAAAATAGGTCTACCTCAGATACTACAGGTCTGATGATCCCCCACTATGTTGCAAATAACATTTTGTAGTTTTTGGGTGAGAACTTTCATTAATACTTTACAATCGACGTTACCTAAAGCAATGGGTTAGTAGTTCTTAACATTTCTTAATTTGTGTGCATCATCCACTTTAGAAATAAGGACAGTATGGGTATTTAGAAAGGAAGGCGGTAACTTTTCTGCCTCATTCGACTCGGTTATTATGTCGTGCAGACGTGCAGCAATATCGTGTTTAAATTTTTCGTAACATGTTGCAGTTAATCCGTCAGGACCCGGAGCTTTTTTGTTGCCAGTTCTTCAATCGCCTTCTCGATCTCTGCGACGCTTCTCGGTTCCTCTAATTTTTCTGTTATTTCTTCTTCGAGACGGGGCATCGCTACTAGGTATAATCCAAATTGCGCGTCGCTGCAGTGGTCCTGTCGCTGGAAGAGATTACTATAGTATTCAAGAAATGCTTTTTCTATAATCTCCGGGTGACTACTTGGTAAGCCGTCGTATTCTATTTCGGCTGTTTTTTTTTTCCTTTACATGCTTAGCTTCGGCACTTAATGCCCGTTTGGTGGGCTGCTCCACTAGAATGTATTCAGCGGCTCGGGCCCGCACGATGGCTCCTTTATACTTTTCTACCTCTAAGTCCGCAATTTTACTTTTTACTGCCTTAATCTGTTCTGAAAGCATGCCTCGGTTTTCATTTTCGAGGTTGCAAAGTCGGTGAAGGTCATCGAGGAGCAACTTTTCTTCGTTCTTTTTTCCAGTAAGCAAGCGTGCTAGACGGTTCTATTGCACTAAATTTAACTTCGTCCTTAAACCATTCCCACTTTCCACAGGCGCTCGCCCCTACGTGGTGCATTTTACTTAATAATTTATCTACTGAGTAAAAACTTCATCCTTAAGGTTATTATTCATTTTCCGCTGGTCACAACGAAACTGGAATTTTTCTTTGAAACCACCAATAATAAAATAAACGAGTGTATGATCAGAAAAAATACCGGCAGTACATTATAGTCTTCGTATCCGGTTAAAAGTTCAATTGACACGTAAGTTCTATCAAGACGGGCATGACTCGAGGACTGATAATGTGTGTATACGTTAAACAATCGTTGGTTTCTTGGTACGTCGCGACATCCTGCAAACTGTATTCCGTAATCAACTCGTTTAAAATAATTGCACTACTGTCGCTTTGTCTTGCAATTTTAGATCAGTCCTGTGTGCCACAAACGCAGTTAAAATCACCTCACAAGGCAACTTTACGTTGAGAATCTAAATATTGGTTAATGCTCTGAAAAAAACACATTCCTTTCAATATTGTCTTTCGGGGCGTATACATCTCTGATACGATATTCAACATTAGAAATACTATAGTCGCAAATGACGAGTCGACCAACATTGTCGACTATTACTGATTGGACTTGTGCGTTCAAAGATTTTCGTAAAAACAACATC